>JAOTRH010060473.1:0-18649 GCA_034768845.1 Heliamphora exappendiculata
ATTTTCTAAAAATTTCTAGAATTTTCATAAAATTTGCTCAAAATTTTCCTCAAATTTCTAGAATTTTTTCAAAATTTTCTTGAAAATTTTCTTGAATTTCTAGAATTCTTCTCAAATTTTTCAAAAATTTTTTAAAGATTTCTAAAAATTCTTCAAGTTTTTAAGATTTGCCCCAATTTTCTAAGATTGTTTTCAAATTTTTTACGATTTCTAAAATTTTGCAAAAATTTTCTAAATTTTCGAAAAACAAATTGCCCCATATTTTAAGATTTTCGACAAAATGGCCTAGGATTTTGATAAAAATTACCCCTTTTAGTTTTGCATACCCGAAAAAAAAATCAAAACAAAGATTCACCCCTAGATTTGTGTCTTTCCTCAAAATAGCAATAAAAAACTTAAGCATTTTGAAGATTTTTGCTAAAGTAATCGCTCATTTTTTTTTGATTGTTTAAAAGATCCTAGTTGTCCCTATTATTTTGATCTCCATTGCATAGGTACCTAAACTAAACTCAAATTCCAATCATCATCCATCAATCAACATCCACATCAAAATCATTCAACGCATAAAAAATATATCATCTTCGTCAATCATCATCATCATCAAAACACATCATATGGGGGATCCTAAGCATGCATCTACGTTTGATATTCCACACTCTAGTATTAAAACAAGTAAGGATGCGGTACTTATCGATGGGCGCTGACGAGACATATGATGGTCGGGCTCCCGCAGTAGAATGTCAGCTGCAACAGCATCAGTCGGGGGCTCGTAGCGTCGCAAATCGCGAGGAACCGCGCGATAGGTAATGGATCATACGTATGCGGGTCAAAAGGTGCTGGATGACCGTCTCCAGCATCGGGGGCCAAAAAGTCAGCCATCACAGTCTCTGCAG
Organism: Heliamphora exappendiculata; assembly: GCA_034768845.1. Lineage (NCBI taxonomy): Eukaryota > Viridiplantae > Streptophyta > Magnoliopsida > Ericales > Sarraceniaceae > Heliamphora > Heliamphora exappendiculata. The sequence goes on from JAOTRH010060473.1 coordinate 894, forward strand.
CAGCATCAGCAGCCGCCTGAGCCTCAGCAGCTGCTCGCGCCTCCTCGGTAGCTCAACGGGAGGCAAGCTCCGCCTCAAGCACAAGAGCATCCATCGCAACAGTGGGCTGCGTGGAAGTGCCCCCACTAGTGGAAGGATCGCGTCGTGACCTCGAATCGTCATCTCCATGGCCCTGGCCTGCCATGAAGAGGAAGGGAATCACAAATAAAAGGGTGAACATGGTGTGAGAGCTTGGAAACAAGAAAAGAACAAAATAAGGTTTGGGAACAAAGAAAGTTTGAGAGAGAGTCGAGAGCAAGAAAGGCTACAGAGAGTGAGATAAGAGGGAATGAGCCACACCCGCGCGCCTGAGAAGACGTTATGCGCGCCTGGAGTTGGAAGTCGCTAACTCCAAAGTGGGCGATCACTCGATTTCCCAAAAGCCACACGGCGACCGCCATGTTGGAGGGGTTTTTATCCGGCGGCCGCCACTTTCGAAGGGTTTTGATCAAGGCAACCGCCATGTTAGAGGGGAAACAGTACCTCTTCCCCAGACTGCCAGCAGTCATGTCATCGAAAGAGCTGTTTGGGGGGCCTTTTAAACGTGTTTTGTTTATTTTCACTTATCTTTTTAGCAAAAATAATTTTTAGAAAAGTATAAAATTTGAAAAAAATAAAAATTTAGCAAATAATAAATAATAAACTTTGTTTCCTTAAAATTTTAATCTCGTATCTCATCCCGAATTTTAGGTTTTAACTTGACCTATTAATTCGTGGTTTTCAACTCCGATAAATTTAATTTTAAGCCATAAATTTGGCTTTTAATTATTTCTAATCTCGTATCTCATCCTGAATTTTACGTCTTAACCCGACCTATTAATTCGTGATATCCTCTCCGATAAATTTCAAAACCTTAACTTGGCTTTTATCTCATAACTCGCACTGACTCGTCGGTCCTCCTCATGATCGAAAACTAACTCGTCAATCCTCCTCATAACCATAAATTGACTCATCGGTCCTCCTCACGACCACAAACTGACTCGTCAGTCCTCTTTATGATCATAAACCGACTCATCGGTCCTCCTTACGACCATAAACTGACTCGTCGGTCCCCCACATGACAATAAACTGAATCGTCGGTCCTCCTCACGACCCTAAACTTACTCGTCGGTCCTTTTTAGGACCATAAACTGACTTGTCGGTCCTTCTCATGACTATAAATTGACTCGTCGGTCCTCCTCATGACGAGTATGGGACAATTTACAGTTTGTGTGATCTGTGGGTTGTGACAATTAAACTATGCATCCAAGGCAAGTTTGAGCAGTAAATAAGATAGAATCATGCATCAGATAGATAAGCATATAATAAAATGGCACGAAGGCCCAAAAATGCAATATAGTGTATCAGAATGAAAACTGGGGCACCCAGGCCCAATAAAAACAGTAACGTAGTGCACACGGGCCCATGAATCAAGTAAGTGTATGTGAAAAATGTCAAACTGGGGCACGCAGGCCCATAAAATGTAAATATAAAAACTGGGAAGAGAGAACTCTCTCTCTCTCTCAAGCATGTCTCGGGCGAACTCGTCGGGAAGGGCCAGCCTCCTCCGAGCTGTCTTCCTCGAAGAGTCTGTCAAAGTCGTCACCATCGTTGTTGCTGGAGGAAGAAATAACTCTGGATCGACTCTGAGTAGATGAAATTGACCATCTGGATCGAGCTCGGGAGGAAGCACGAGACCCGCGACCACGTGCTGGAACTGGGGCAGGGGCAGGAGTAGGGTGCAGAACAGCAACAGCAACAGGTGGCTGTCAAAAAAATAAAAAAAATAAAAAGGAAATAGTACAAAGGAGAAACAAAAAGATCAAATCGGATAAACACTTACCGGCCGAGGGGCAAAAGGAACCCTGACTGCACGCAGAGTAGCATCCTGCTGGCGAACAAGGGTCCGCAGGCCGCTCATCACCAGCATGAGATGATCCAGCCAAGCCTGATCCGTCTATTAAGAAATAATACAGAACTGAGTAATCTACGAATAAAGAAGGGCAAGAAAAAGAAATAGTGAGAAAAGGGTCAAACCTTAACGTGCTTTGGCCGGAACGCTAGAGCTAGAGGAACCAGGATAGGAATGTCGAAAGCATACCAGTCTACAAAGGAAGATACGGTCCAGGGTATCTCGACTCTCCCAACCCTAGCTCCACCAGCTGGACCAGCATCTCCACCAGCCGGACCAGCATCAGCAGCAACAACCCCAACACCAGCAGCACCTGCAGCCTCTGGTGCTTATCCTCATCTCTTGCCTCCCAGGGCAACTGGGCCGGGTCTTAGTGGCCCCATCAAATGAGCCCAAACCCAGGCCATGTAGTCTCCCTCCGCTACAAGCAGCTCCATAGCGGGGGTCCCCACTGTCTCCAACAGTAGATTGACGGGGCCCAGATCATCAGTCCGGCGTATACAGGCCAGAGGAACCACTAAGATTCGAAAGTCATCCAGGTCGAGCGATTGGTGAACCACTCGCTCTCCCAAATAGTACTGCCGCCCAAATGGGCCCTCCAGCAGAATATTCCTTGTAGAGATATCATGGGTGCGCATCAGATCCGTGCCGGCCCGATCTTCTATCCCCCTCCAAACACCCTAGTGGACCTACAAAGTACAGAACAATGAAAAGAACGGTAAAACATACAGAATGATGAACAGTGTGCAGTTAACAGTGCGGTGCGGTACAGTGAACAGCGCAGTAAGCAGAAAGCAGTGTATTGAATAGAAAATAAAGATACCTGGTTGTGGGTCAGCCAGTCCAAAAACACCCGAAATCGGTTAAGATCTTTGTCTCCATCTTTCTTCCCCTTCAGCCCACGAGACTACCAGGCTGCACGGGGAATGACCAATGGGTTTATCGCGGGGTTCGCCGGGACGTGAAGCCCGAGGAACTCATAGGTCCACAACTGCAAAAAAGAAGACGTCAGCTAGCAAAAATAATAGATAATAGAAATAGATGAAGAACTGTAGAAAATAAGTCGTACCTCCCAGACCCTCCAGTATCCTCCAATGCTAAGCTCCTGAGGGAATCGAGTTCAGGTCCGCATGAAGCTATAGAGAGTGGCCAGAGCAGCGCCTCCCCAGTTGTACGAAGCTCCTGGTGCACTAGGCAAATTTCTATCATTCTATCCTAGGTTTCTTCCCAAATATTTATAAAAAAAATAATTAAAAAAAACAAATAAAAAATATACAATAATAAATAAAAATAATGATTAAAAAAAAAGAGAAAAAGAGAACAAAAATCTTCCTAAAATTTCTAAGATTTTCTAAAATTTTCCTCAAATTTTCTAGGATTTTCTAAACATTTCTAAGATTTTCTCAAAATTTTTCTTAAATTTATAGGATTTTTCTTAAATTTTCTAGGATTTTCTAAATATTTTTAGAGTGGTTTCAAAAATTTTTTCAAATTTCTAGAATTTTCTCAAAATTTTTCTCGAATTTATAGAATTCTTCTCAAAATTTTCAAAAAGTTTCTAAAGAATTTCAAAAATTCTTCAAGTTTTTAAGATTTGCCTCAATTTTTTATGATTCTTTCAAAATTTTCTAAGGTTTTTGAAATTTTCCAAAAATTTTCTAGATTTTTGAAAAAAAAATTGCCCCTGATTTTAAGATTTTTGACAAAATGGCCTAGGGTTTTGATAAAAATTACCTCTTTTAGTTTTGCATACCCAAAAAAGATAAAATCAAAACAAAGATTCCCTCTTAGATTTGTGTCTTTCCTCAAAATAGCAATAAAAAACTTAAGCCTTTTTAAGATTTTTGCTAAAATAATCGCCCCTTTTTGTTGGTTGTTTAAAAGATTCTAGTTATCCCTACTATTTTGATCTCCATTGCATAGGTACCTAAACTAAACTCAAATTTCAATCATCATCCATCAATCAACATCCACATCAAAATCATTCAACGCATAAAAAATAAATCATCTTCATCAATCATCATCAAAACACATCATATAGGGGATCCTAAACATGCGTCTACGTTTGATATTATATGCTATGGTATTAAAACAAGTAAGGAAGGGGTACTTACCGATGGGCGCTGACGAGACATATGATGGTCGGGTTGCCGCAGGAAAGAATGTCAGCCGCAACAGAATCAGCCAGGGGCTCATAGCATCTTAAACCGCGAGGAACCGCGCGATGAGGTAATGGATCATACGTATGCTGGTCAAAAGGTGCTGGATGACCGTCTCCAGCATCGAGGGCTAAAAAGTCAGCCATCACGGCCTCTGCAGCTGCCTGAGCCTTAGCAGCTGCTCGCGCCTCCTCGGTAACTCGACAGGAGGCAAGCTCCGCCTCGAGCAGAAGAGCATCCATCGCAGCAGTGGGCTACGTGGAAGTGCTCCCACTAGCGGAAGGGTCCCGTCGTGACCCCGAATCGTCATCTCCATGGATCTGGCTCGCCATGAAGAGGAAGGGAATCACAAATAAAAGGGTGAACATGGTGTGAGAGCTTGGAAACAAGAAAAGAACAAAATAAGGCTTGGGAACGAAGAAAGTTTGAGAGAGAGTCGAGAACAAGAGAGGCTAGAGAGAGAGTGAAATATGAGGGAATGAACCACACCCGCGCGCCTGGGGAGACCTTATGCGCACCAGGAGTTGGCAGTCGCTAACTCCAAAGTGGGCGACCGCTCGATTTCCCAAAAGCCACACGGCGACCGCTATGTTGGAGGGGCTTTTATCCAGCGGCCGCCACTTTCAAAGGTTTTGATTATGGCGACCGCCATGTCAGAGGGGAAACGGTTCCTCTTCCCTAGACTGCCAGCAGTCATGTCATGGAAGAGGCAGTTTGGGGGGCCTTTTTAATATGTGTTTTGTTTATTTTCACTTATCTTCTTTTTAGCAAAAATAATTTTCAAAAAAGCATAAAATGTTTTAAAAAAATAGCAAATAATAAATAATAAACTTTATTTCCTTAAAATTTTAATCTCGTATCTCAGCCCGAATTTTAGGTCTTAACTCGACCTATTAATTCATGATTTTCCACTCCAATAAATTTAATTTTAAGCCATAATCCTGAATTTTAGGTCTTAACCCGACCTATTAATTCATGATATCCTCTCCGATATATTTGAAAACCTTAACTTGGCTTTTATCTCATATCTTGCACTGACTCGTCGGTCCTCTTTATGACCATAAACTGACTCGTCGGTCCTCCTCATGACCATAAATTGCCTCATCGGTCCTCCTCTCGTCAGTCCTCCTCATGACCCTAAACTGACTCATCGGTCCTCCTCACAACTATAAACTGACTCGTCGGTCCTCCTCACGACCCTAAACTGACTCGTCGGTCCTCTTCAGGACCATAAACTGACTCGTTAGTCCTTCTCATAACCATAAACTGACTCGTTAGTCCTTCTCATAACCATAAACTGACTCGTCGGTCCTTCTCATGACCCTAAACTGACTCGCATTATATATGTCTGCATCACACTATACCTCTCTACATAATGTTAGCATTTATTCGTGTCTGCATCTGCATCATGTTTCTTATCTTGTATTTTGCCCCATGAACTACGTTCTGGTCTGATCCCTAGCAAAGGGGTACGTAGGCAGCTTGATGAAAATTCGAGTACGACTAACATCATATGCATGCTAGTGTGCTTGTGGCCTAAGATTGAAGGCTCAGTCAAATGGTTGTTGTCTTTGGGTCTTTGATATAACTTGCTCCACGCGTTGCTATGCAAGTTATATCAAAGAGGGGCAACTGTAGACACCCCAATTTGACTCTGCCTAATTTTAGGCGAATCCGATGATGAAAACAGGTGAATTAGTGTCTCCGTACAATCCTCGAAAAGTGATCTAAGCTCAGTATTTGAACCCGAAACCTTTAAACGAATGAAATTTTAACGAACCATCAAAACTTGCTACCTAAGTAAGGCGACCGCCAACTCTCTTCATGGCGCCCGCCATAGAACTTTGTAGAAACCTTAGCCCAAAGTGGCGACTGCCACCTTCCATCATGGTGACCACCCACTCCCATTGTAGCGACCACCATAGAACTTTGAGGAACCTTCCAAAAACATGGCGACCGCCATATTTGATTGTGGCGACCGCCAACTCCAAATGGCCTGACGTGTCCAAAAACGTGGCAGCACCTCATTGGTTGAAGAATTCTATAAATACCGTACCCGAGCGTACATTTTCAGGATGAAATTTGAGTGAGATAGATTTTTCCAATATAACGAGCGATCCTGAGCCCCGAAGCCCCGACGCCGAAACCCTACCGAACCTCCGACCGACGTCGAAGTCTCGCTTGGATCACCACCCAATGATTGGTCCATTGGAGCACATTCTCGACTTGAGGATTCCACGATTCAGATACCTTGTTTGGATCCCCGGTCCTTTTAGCCCTACTCTCTCTCTTTTGGGGTGATTGGGTTGCATTTAATTTCAATTCAAATACTCCTTCTTGTTTACATAATTAATCTTGTCTTTATTTGACTTTATTTAGTTTAACCCTTTAATACGTTGCTTAATTAACACATTCACACCAAGCACATGGTCGTTTTCTTAAATATACGCATCAAATTAGTGCTAACATAATTAAACGATACGACAAAATAATGTCGTTATTGTTGTAATTCAAAACACTTACATTAAAATGGTTATAATTGTCAATATTGTACCAATTTAATTTTAGCATTCATTTTCTTTTCTTTTCCAATAGTTAGTTCGATTTTCCTTCTAATAGCATTTTATTTCATTTTCCTGTAACATTAGTTTAATGCTCTATTTTATTTTATTTTATTTTCTTTCTAACTCTTATTTTCTATCTTTTTCTTTTCTTTTAATGTTAATGTAGTTTCTTTTGCCAACATTTTATTTTCTTTTCTTCTCTTTTATCACTAGTTTTAAATTCCTTATAATGTTCTATTATCTTTTCTTCATCTTCTAGTGATTAATTTAATTGTTCTTTGGTAGTATTTCTTTTAATGTCAGTATTTTATTTTTCTTTTAAAAGCTTCATTTTATTTTTCTTTCCCTATAGCTTCATAACATGTACTTTATTTTTATTCTTTTATTTTGCTAACACTAAAAATCACAAAAGACTTTCAAGTTAATTTTCATCTTTAAGTAATTCATAATCGTTCTCCCTTAAAAATACTCCATTATTCTCTTTTATAAATATGAAATGTTAATAATTAAATTTTCTTTTATTTTTTAAAACATTCATTTGTTAACTTAATTTCTCTTCTATAATATTTTTATTTCCTTTTCTTAACCACAAAAAGCACAAAGTCATAAAAACATCTTTTAATGTTCTTCCATCTTTAATATAAATAGTAAGGATTTTCTTCCTTAATATAGCATTTTTTCTAAAACTCCTTGCATAAGCTTATTGTATATAATTTCTTTTAGAAATTTTTTTCATGCATATTTTTTTTTTCTTTTATTAAATCATCTTGTTAATGCATGTTTGATTGAAAGTATGTTCAGAATAGTTTGGTTTATCTTTTGTCACAAATCATGTTTAGATAATTTTGGCATCTTTAGTCTAACATTTGAACCATGCTAGTTTAGGTTATTTTTTGTGAATATAGCATGTGTGAGTGTTCAATGTATCCTTTTAGTTACAAATTGCATACCATAGGATTTAGGATTTTTCTTTTCACGCTTATTTGTATTAAAGTGTTATGTACATATTTTATGTATTTTCTATACTTGATTTTGAATGTTCTATCTTTGCCCCCATTTTCTTTATTTGTATGCATTTGAAAAATTTTATTAAAAAACCAATGATGATTAGTAACGGCCAACCTTACGGTTGGGCGAACGGAGTGCCTAACACCTTCCTCGATTCGTACCTTAACCCCCGAACCCTTTTCTCTGGTTGTATGGCATATAAATCATGAATTAGGAGCACAAAAGGGATAAATTAAAAACTAAGTGGCGGCTCTATTTTCAACAAAAGAGATTTCCAAAATGTGGCTTTCAAGGTGTTAAAATATTTTCTAAATATCTTTTGAATTCTCTTATTTTTTTGACCCCTAAATCCCAACGCCACAAATGGTCGACACGGATTTTGAAGGAGAAAAAGAGCGGGAGATGAACAGTTTTTATAGAGAGAGAGAGGGAATGAAGTGACTGTTCGAGTCAGACGCGTCTATATATAAATGTTACGATTTCTGTCGACACAAATTATATTTGGTATCGACACTTTTCGTATCAAGTGAGGGTATAGAAAAAAGGAAATGGTGTCTACACATTCAGCTATTTGGGTCGACATGATTAAGCTTGGTATCGATAAAAATTTATCGAGAGTTAGGGAACCAATATGGTGTCGACACTAAATAGAAATGGGTCGACACTTTTCTCATAGTACCACTTCTATATAGTTTTGAGTCAACACTACACACAGTTTTGTCGACACTTTTCCAAATGGTGTCGATACATTTTCACATTTAATAAAGAACATCAAAGGCTTTGAAATGCAATGAAAAGACATGGTTGTATGGCATATAAATCATGAATTAGGAGCACATAACATACCAAATTCTCTTCTTATATAGCACATTCTTTCTTCATTTAAGGATTTTGTGAAATTGTCCACTAATTGGTAATCTGTGCCTATAAATTCAAGTTTGATATTTCTTTTTTGTACATGATCCCTTATAAAATGATGTCTAATCTCTATGTGCTTGGTTCTTGAGTGTTGTATAGGATTCTTGGATATATTAATTGCACTAGTGTTATCACATTTAATAGAGATATGTTCTAAATAAAAACCATAGTCCTCTAATTTTTCTTTCACCCATAGAACTTGTGCACAATAGTTTCTAGCTGTAATGTACTCAGTCTCGGCTGTCTACTGAGTTTTGCTTTTTGCTAAATCAAGAGATTAGTGAGTGTCCTAGGAATTGACAAGTACCACTTGTGCTTTTTCTATCTACTTTGCATCCCACAAAATCAGCATTCGAATAGCCAAATAACTCAGAGGTTATTCCTCTTGGATAAAATAATCCTAGATTATGTGTACCTAAAACGTATCTAAAGATGCGCTTAACTGCGGTCACATGTGATTCTTTAGAATTTAATTGAAATTTAGCACACATGCACACACTAAACATAATATTCAGACAACTAGCAGTTAAATATAACAGAGATCTGATCATACCTCTATAACACTTTTCATCTACTGCTATGCCATCTTCATCTTTGTTAAGCTTTGTTGTAGGACACATTAGAGTTCCTATGGGTTTTGCCTTTAGCATATCGAATCTCTTCAATATGTCCCTCGTGTATTTAGCTTGATTGATGTAGATTTCTTCTTGAGTTTGTTTAATTTGGAGTCTGAGAAAATAGTTGAGCTCACCCATCATGCTCATCTCGAATTCTCTCTACATACACTTAACAAAATCTTTACAAAGAGATTCGTTAGTTGCACCAAAGATTATATCATATACATAAATTTGTACAACTAGCATGTCATTTCCTTGAGACTTGATGAAAAGATTGGTATCTATTTTTTCTTTTCAAAAATCATTTTTAATCAAGAATTTGCTTAGCTTTTCACACCAAGCTCTAGGTGCTTATTTTAAACCATAGAGAGCTTTGGTAAGTTTGTAAATATGGTTTGAAAAATCTAGATTTTCAAAGCCAGGAGGTTGTTTCACAAAAACTTCCTCCGAGATAAAACTATTTAAAATGGCACTTTTGACATCCATTTGATAGAGTTTGAAATTTTTAAAGCATGCAAAAGCAAGCAACATCCTAATGGCTTCAAGCCTAGCCACAAGAGCAAAAGTCTCATCAAAATTGATGTATTTTTCTTGATTGTAATCTTGGGCTACCAATCGAGCTTTGTTCCTAAGAACTACTCTATTCTCATCCATTTTTTTTAGAAACCCATTTTGTACCGATAATGGAGTGTTCCTTAGCTCTTGGGACTAAAGTCTAAACTTTGTTTCTTTCAAATTGATTTAGCTCTTCTTGAATAGCTAAGATCTAAAACTCATCATTTTTGGCTTTCTCAAAATATTTTGATTCAGTCTGGGAAAGAAATGCTAAATTACCACAAACATTATGTCAAGAGGAATGAGTTTTGATACCTTGCGATGGATCACCAATGATAAGATCTTTCGGCTGACCGTGAGCATACCTCCATTCTTTAGGTAGGTCTGAATTTTTTAGATTTTTAGATTCAGCAATCTGTTAGACTGCATTTTGTTGACGATTTGAAACTTTCTCTTGATTTGGCTCTTCCTTTTCTTTAATGAAGATATCTTTAACATTTTTTTCTAAATCTAACAAGTTATCTTCACAAAAATCCTTTGAAGAACCAAGGTTAACTTCATCAAAGACAACATGTATAGATTCTCCAATAACTAAGGTCCTTTTGTTGAAAACTCTATAAGCTTTATTAGATATAAAATATCTTTAAAAAATGCCTTCACCAGATTTTGCGTCGAACTTGCCCAAAAGTTCTTTGTTGTTGTTCAAAACAAAACATGTGCACCCAAAGGCGTAAAAATAACTGATATTAGATTTTCTTCCATTCCATAGCTCATATGAAGTTTTCTTAAGAGAAGCTCTTATGATAGCTCTGTTTATGATCAAATAAGCAGTGTTGACAATCTCGGCCTAAAAGTATTGTGGTAGATTATTTTCAGAGCATGGTCTTAGCCATTTCTTTCAATGTCTTATTATTCTTCTCAACAACTCCATTTTGTTGAGGGGTTCTAGGAGCAGAAAAGTTATGGTTAATACCATTTTTATCATAAATTTTTTTAAAATCTTTGTTTTCAAATTCTCTACCATGACCACTTCGGATACTAGTGATTTGAAAACCTTTTCTTATTTTGAACTCTCCGAGACAGTTTTGCAAAAGAGCCAAATGCTTCATCCTTATAAGCTAAGAATAGTACTTAAGTGTATCTAGAGAAGTCATCAACAATAACAAAGGCATATCTCTTGCCTCAAAGGCTTAAAGTCCTTGTTCGACCAAATAAGTCCATGTGCAATAGTTGTAATGGCCTAGAAGTTGAAATCTCATTTTTAGAACAAAAATTTAGAATAAAAAGAGCTTCTAACTTATTTTCCTAGTTGACATGCATCACACACTTTGTCTTTTTTAAATTTGATTTGGGGTAACCCAATCACTAACTCTTTTTTCAAAAGTTTAGAAATTAAGTTAATGTGTGCATGTCCAAGCCTTTTATGTCATAACCAACTATTATCGCTCAAGGTTGCTAAGCACTTGGCGTCATTCTTAGAAAGATCATTGAGAGTAAATGTATAAATATTTTCATGTCTTTGACCGTCAAAGATAACTTTGTTATTGGTTGAATCTTTAATAACACACTTTGCATGATCAAACACAACTTTGTAGCATTTGTCACAAAATTGGCTTATACTAAGAAGATTATGTTTCAAACCATGAAAAAGCAAAATATTTTCAATAGAAGGTGAATGAATTTTACCAATACAGCCAATTCCTATGATTTTTCCTTTGCTATTGTCTCTAAAGGTCACAAATCTGCTATCTTTTGGTTTGAGAGATGCAAGCATCGTTTGGTTGCCTGTTATGTGTCTTGAGAAAGCGCTATCGACATACCACATCCCCTCCTTGAATGATGATTTGAGACATACCTGCAAGGAGAATCAAGTTTTGATTTTTGGTACCTAAATTTTCTTGGGTCCTTTTGTGTTAGTTCCTTGAGGGTGTGTTCCTTTAGGAACTCAAGCCTTCTTGACAGAGTTATTTGAAAGTTTTCTGTGTAGACAGTGTGTGACAACGTGTCCATGCTCATGACAGTGAAAGAAAGTGGCATTTGTATGATTAGATGATGCCTTGACAAAAATGTTGCTTAAGAATTTTTGTTCCTTCTTGGGTTTATACCGGATTCTAGCTTTATCAAAAATACATTTTTGCATCCCAAGAAGTTTATCTAAATTGTTCTTTTCTTGAGTGAACTTGTAAACTGTTTTTGTGACGTCCTCAACCTTTTCACTCAAAACTTTGTTTCCTCCTTCAAAGCAGAGACTTGTTTTGATAAAACAAAATTTTCACCTTTTAAAGTTTCAATTTCAATTGAGGAGGAAAGAACTAATTTTTTTAAAACAAAATTCATTGCACCTATTTTTCTCAACTCGTCATGCAAATCTTCAAATGCACATTGCAGTTCATATAAGGAGAAAGGGTTAGGAGTTACCTCATCATCTTCTCTGGCCATGGGGCATAGGTTTGTTACTTCATTTTCTTTCTTTTCATCCTCAGAGCTGTTGTCATCACTTTCACCCAGAGCAACAATCATGGCTCTTTTGAAGCCCTTTTTGAATTTCCTTTTGAGCTGAGGACATTCAGCGTTGATGTGTCCAGACTTTTTACACTCATAGCAGATGATTTCTTCCTTTTTAAATTTGTTCTTGAACTTGCTAGAGTCACCTTTGAATTTGGTAGGCTCGCCTCGGTGTCCTTTTTTCTTGAAGAACTTTCTTCTTCCTTGTTTCTTGTTTTTAAGAAACTTTTTGAATTTCTTTTCGATGAGAGCCATGTCTTCATTTTCATCACTTGAGGAGTCTTCCTCATATTTGTCTTCATGATTTGAGGACTTGAAGACGATGCCTTTCTTCTTTTTGTTGTCTTCCTCTTTGTCCATCTTGATGTTCATCTCATGGGTCATAAGAGAACCAAGGAGCTCTTCTAAACTGAGAGTGTTGAGGTCTTTGGCTTCTTGAATGGCCGTGACCTTAGCTTTCTAAATCTTTGACATACACCTCATAATTTTTCTTACTATTTCTATATTAGTGTAAATCTTGTCAAGAGATTTCAGTCCGTTAATAATATCAGTGAAGTGAGTAAATATATCAAAAATTATTTCATCATGCTTCATTTTGAATAATTCATACTTATGCACAAGCAGGTTGATTTTTGACTCTTTCACTTGATTTGTACCCTCATGGGTAACTTTGAGTCTATTTTATATTTTTTTTACAGTGTCATATGTAGAGATCTTATTGAACTCATTTGGGTCAAGTGAGCAATATAGGAGATTCATAGCTTTAGCATTTTTTTGTATCTCCCTAATAATAGTTTCAGTCCATTCAGCTTCTAGTTTAGGGACAGCAGCCCCTTCAACAGTTTTGGTGGGTCTTTTGGGTCCATTTATGATAACTCGCCAAAGGTCGTAGTTTACGGTTTGAATATAAATTCTCATTCTAGGCTTCCAATAATTGTAATTTGTTCCATTGAACAAGGGAGGTCTATTGGTCAATTGGCCTTCGAATTGGATAGGTCCGATGTTAGTGGTTGCCATATAAACTCTTAGACTGTTAAGTAAAAAACAAGAGCCCAAACTCTGAAACCAATTATTAGTTCTAGGTAACCCAAGAGGGAGGGGGGGTGAATTGGGTTTTAAAAAAAATAAATAATAATTTTAAAATCTTTTTGAAAACTTTTTAATATTGCAATCAATTAAATCAGAATAAGAAAATATTTGAGCAATTGAAGTATTGAAAAGGTTAGGGATAGAGAGATAAAAATAGACACCAGTGATTTTATAGTGGTTCGGCTTCTTCCAAACCTACGTCCACTTCTTAAGTTCTCCTTTGAGTATTTTTACTATATAGAATGCTTTACGGGCGCTTTTTAAGCCTTTACAACTTCAAGATTTTGCTTGAGCTATATGGGCACATTTAAAAGCTCCTATTTTCTTCTGATCTCTCTTGAACTCTTCTTTGATGAGATTTACTCACTCACTCAAAGGATAAATGGTGACTCAGCCTTGAACACAATATATGAAGAGTATTAATGAAGAACACTCACTCTCTTTACAAAAATAATTTACAGTAAATGAGAAAGTAAAGAGAGATGAGGAATAAGAGCTGGGGATTCAGCAATAAATGAGGGCTTGAGAATTCTGAGTTTGATTTAAGTAATAGAACAGTAAATGTATGTCTCCAGTTGGAGTAAATGCTGAGAAGTTACTCCATATATAAGCTCTTATGCATTCATGACCGTTGGAGGTAGGTGGGAGCAATAAATGCCAAAAATCCAACTGTTGAGGTCTACCACGAGTTTGAATTTCTGTTACCGGTGTCGACACAAAAACTTTTAGTGTCAACACAAATTATCTGGGTAGAATCCCTTAAGTGGTTGGGTCGACACAAATTTTCTGAGGGGTCGACACAATTTCTGCATTCTACCTTACCAACATCATGGTGTCGACACATTTGAATCTGGTGTCGACTCGTTTGAAACTTTAGCATCCAGAGGAGGCACTTTGTGTCGCCTCATGTCTTCTTTGGTGTCGACACTAAATTATGCAGAAGGCCTCAGTATATTTGTGTCGACGCTTGAGGTCTCTGGTGTCGACACCACAAATTCTTCAGACAGCCTCGGGACTTTTGTCTCGACATGATTTTTATTTGTGTCGACCCAAAATTCTAGTTACCAAAAGTGAGGATAACTTTTGTGTCAACACAAATATAATTTGTATCAACTCATTTTGAGTCCTGAGAGGAACGGTTCTCTTGTGTTGACACAAAACTTATTTGTGCCGACACTAACTTTGATACCTTAAAAATAACTTCATAAAACTATTAGGGTGTTAAACCATTTGTTCAAAGGGGTTGACACACTTGATGTGATTCAAGTATACTTTGCCTTAAAAGTGTTTGACTTATTTTTCAATTGAGTTTAACATAAAATATTCTCTTGCAAGAATACTTAAGTGTTTTAATCCTTTTGAGAGATAAGCCATTTCTTTTGGCTAAGGTGTTAAATCATTTGTTCAAAATGTGTTAACACTTTTATTTTAAAAATATAAAGACATTATTCTTTTAAAATCATTTATTCTTAGAAAATGAATTATCAAAATTATCAAAATTAAAATAAAAAACCCTTGGATTAACACAACTGAAACATTCAAAACCTTAGCTCAACCCCAAGGGTTAGCTCCAAACCTTCAAAACACGGTTTTCATAACTTTTACAAAAATCACCATGTTTTAAAACCCACCCTTTTGAAAACTACGAATACCCACACATCCACTAACTTTGTAATAAACCATAACAAATGCAACATATTCTTTTTGTCTAATCAAACACGATTTAAACACGAAGTCCAATGTATATAGCATTTTAAAACAGTAAAACATACATATAATCGCATGTAGCACCCTTTTAAAGCAAGATAGTCTAGTCTACAATTCTAGGATTTTAAACAGCCCAATAAAACACGGCAATAACGCCCCGCTATGGCCAAATCTCATTAAATCTCGGCGTGGCCACACTTTTAGAAACACATGGTCCCTTACCCCAAACTCTGAAGGCCTCCTTATCTTATCGGTGTAATTCTTCTGATGACTCTGGGCCCTCACCAAACGTTGGCGATGTTGGAGATAAGACTTCCAAGATCTTTCTTTTTGCAAACGATTAATGGAAAAAATTAATTGGACGGATAAATGCCAAAATGGGATCTAGATAAATCTATTAATGACAAACGATCAAAATAAAATTCGTGCAACCAAAGTTAATTTCGAAGAATACCTTTGTACCGGTCGAATCTTCAATTACGATTTGAATCTGAGTTGAAACTCCTATCAGATCTTCTATTGTATTCTCTTATGCAATTCTTGAATGTAGGGTGGGTTACAATCTATCAAGAATGCGTACCGGCAGAACCTGGATAACTTTAGTCTTAGAAGACAAGTTATAAAACTAGTTCAGCCTACCTGCATATTTATAGGGCTATAGCAGAGACTTGGAGAGTAATTATGAGTAAGACTTCTACTAAAACACAGACACGCATCAGCGATTTTTGTAATTAAACAAACATCATAGCGGTATCTGTAATTATGGAAACTAGTAGCGGTTTCTGTAATTTCTATAAAATACTGAATTACAGTTCACACAACTAAAGAACTATAATTGTACTCTAACCTATAATCTCAATACCATCTAGCATTGAGCTCCTGCTATTAAATGTTTACCAATTCTCCTCACGTTATGATTCTCGGTACCCGCCAATTAAATTTAATTACTGATAATTTAATTTAATTGGCATTTTGATATTTCTTAATCCCTTCTAGTAAATTTATTTAACCACAGGATAATCAAATCCACCTGCAGTGTTTGATCCGGTTAAAACTCATAAGCTTCCTTAAGGGGTATCGTCAATCTCGATCTTTTGGGACGTAGATTCCATCAATAATTAATATTCATCATATAAATAATACCGTTATCCAACTCACTGGGAATGTCATGCCCCAAACTCTGGGCCACATGAAACTCCCATGAACAACCAGATAAAACACCCAAACACCCAACACAGCACCCAGTCGACTGGACCCCATCCAGTTGACCCAAACAAGCTACTGGAATTTCACAAAATTCCTTAAAAACACTGGTCATTCGAATGACCTTCACGATCCAGTCGACTGAACCTAAGCGGAAACCACCTCCAAGCTACTGTTTCAGCCACCAAAACCACAAAACGAAGCCTCCAAACTCCCATCCAACACCCTCGAACATACCCAAGCCTAAGACTAACACCAAAACCTCAAAAAAAACACTCGAGACACGATTTCATCGAACCAAAATTGACGAAAAATGGTTTTGAACCCCAAAACCAACGTTTGAAATATAAATCGATTTCATACATTTTGAAATGGTAAAAACAGCCACGATTACACATAGCACCCTTATAAGACATGAGAGTCTAGGATCCTACCTTGATGAGTTAAAAACTCAATGCCTTGATCCACATGCAAATTTGAGTTTCATCAAAATAAAATTTTGTCCGGATGAACGCGTACTCCATCATGCCAATAACAAGGATCAGCTGTTGAATCGTCAAAAATCGAGCGCCGTGTGTCGTTGGGATTTAGGGGTCAAAAATAAGAGAATTCAAAAGATGTTTTGAAAAATACTTTAACACCTTGAAAATCAACTTTTGAAAATCCCTTTTTATTGAAAATAGAGTTGCCACTTAATTTTTGAGAAAAACAAAGAAAAACAAAAATGGCTTACTGATCTTGAAAATGTTAACGAGAGAAAAAAAGTTCGGGGGCTAATATATGAATCGGGGAAGGTGTTAGGCACCCCGTTCGTCCAACCCTAAGGTTGGTCTCTACTAATCATCATTAGTTCTTTAATAAAAATTTTCAAATGCATATAAATAAAGATTGTGGAGGCGAAGAGGGAACATCCAAAATTAAATATGAAAAATACATAACATATGTACATAGCACCCCATATCAAAACAAATAAAGAGGTAAAATCCTAATTCCTAAAGCATGCAATTTCTAACTAAAAGGATACATGGAACATATTCACATGCGATTTTACAAAAATAAGTTAACTATCATGATTTGCTTAAAAGAACAAAATATACTAAAAGATACTAAAATTACCTAAACATGAATTTGCTACAAAAATGAGCTAAACTATTCTAAGCACGCATTTAAAGAAAATAACCAAAATATGCATAAACATACATTAGATAAGCATTTAATACTAAATGTAAAGATGCATAAAAAAATTCTATATTGAAAAAAAAACTTACTAACAAAGAAAATAAGGGCTATATGAAATAGAGAAATTAAAGGTTTAAAGAAAAATAAAAAGAAAGCTTACGAAAGAAAAACATGCTATAATAAAAAGGTTAGAAAATGTTCATTTACTAAAAGAAAAATTAACTATTCACCTAACTATTCTCATTTTAAGAAAATTACATTTAAAGGTGAAAACTAGCTTAAATGACTTTTTATGATTTTTGGGTTTAATAAAGAGAAAGAA
>JAOTRH010060484.1:0-18649 GCA_034768845.1 Heliamphora exappendiculata
TTTTTATAGCTTTCACAAGAAATATAGTGTGAATGTCAAACTCATGAGCAGATGAGCTATGGAAAACTTTGGTTATAGATGATGATGCATTGCACTGTGGTCCTTGCACCTTTTCCCCACCTTTTTGGCTTTGTCATTATCGATGGAAGCAGTCCTCCCTTTTGGTTGTGCAAAATTATATGTTATCCTGTTTCATGTTTCTTGACTTTTTTCCTTTGTGATTATTATCTCATGTGCACCAACCAAACAACCAGAATTATGGTTATTTGGTTTTCGTAGGGGCCTTGAGGGTTTTGTCTCAACCTTCATAATGTTCCAATCCCAAAAATGATTAGTGAGATTAGGGAGTTGCATAGGATACTGATACTTATTTTCAATACCAATTCGATCTGACAGCTCTTATAGCGGTGCCTTGGTGTGTCGGGAGTGGTGCATGAGCTCTCGTTTTTTTTCCCCATTATCCTCATCGCAATGGCCAACCGCTTGCTGATCAATGAGGGGATGCGGGATGTGTGATGTATATTTTTTATAATTATTGTTTGAGTTGTATTTGTTAGGTGTATGTTGTATTTTACGATTTTATATAGTTAGATTTTTATAATTATATGGCAGAAGGGTTTTATGGTTTCATAATTATATGGCTAATAAGATTTTTGGGGTTTTGCTTATGAATATGAGACTTATTATTTTAATAGGTGTGTAGAGAGTTGAATCAAAGAAAATAAAAATATAGAGAGAGATAAAAAAAAATACTGAAAGCACGAAAGTAACCTTTGAGCGGAAAAATAGAGTTTGTTTCACAGTTCGGATTATGGGTGTCGAATTTTGAAATTTTTTGATTTCAAGATTGTACATTTTGTTATTATAATAGATTATTTTTTGTATATGTAGATGTAGATAAGTTGTGTCGAATTACGTAAATTTTTTTGTAATTTTTTTTTGATGTGTGTAAAATTTTTACTTCTATTTGCGTTGAAAATTAGTGTTAAAATACCAGTATAATTTGATGAAACTAATTGGAACCGTCATCATCAAGGCACAACAGCTACGAGCATTTAATTGGGCAGAGTTGGTATTACTCCGTCTCCAAACCTTAGGCTGTGTTTAATTTGGATTTGGGAATGAAAATGAAAAAAAAAAAGAAAAAAAATGAGAGAGAGAGAGAGAATTATGAGAGTTTGTATTTTTATTTGATTTTTAGTTTTTAATTTTTAGTTTTTTAGTTTTTTTTAAATAAATAATTTTAACTTTTCGACGGTTTTAAACAAAAAATCAAAAAACACAAAATTACCAATTAGGGCTTAAATACAAAGTATTTTCATTTCCCTTTCACTTTCTTATCTCTTCTCAAATTCTATATTCAAATAGCACCTTTGATTGTTCAAGTCCCTACTGTTTTCTCTATTGATAATAATTTTTAAGCCATCCTTTTAAATGAATTTTCTTGCGTTTAATGAATTTTTAAAAGTTTTTGACAATTTTTTTTTCTTTCAAACTTCATTTAGAGCAATTTAAAAATAATAAAGTCCTTTCAGACAAAAAGAAAGGGAAAAACTAACTTAATTGGCATTTTCTCTTGAATTGACGTCTTTTAAATTTTTTTAATTTCTAAAATTTTCTAATCAAGATCAGTCGTGAAAGAAAATATTTGGAACAAAAGAAGAAAAAAAATTGTTATATATATATAAACTACTACAGAATTTGAATTGATAAATAAGGAGATGCAGATGACTATGTTTGTTGGTGTTCACTATTGGAATGTTCTTCTTAACACTTTCAGGATTTCAAGGGTTTGAAACACACAAACAATCGTTAGAATGAGTGTCAGAGAAAATTTCGGCACAACCTTTTCGATGGTCAAGTCAGGTCTTCGGTAGAGTAAGCCCCAAGGCAAACGAGACAACTGTTAAAGAAAGATATCAAGAAAGGATCTAAATCATGTACATGTGCCACCCGTCTGGGACCTCCTTATATACTGGTAGGGACACGTGGCCATTAGATCACGTGAAGGTTGTTACGTTGAATCTCTAGGAATTTAGGAATATTCCATGTGCGGTGGTTAACACGCGCGCTCCCAGGCTACTTGCCCGGATGATTAGCTATTCACTGGTCAGCTAACATGGCAGTTGCTCAATACGAGATCTCCCATCAGTAGGGATTATGACTGAGCAGCGGAGACATTAGTTGTGTTTGTCGATGGGGCCGTGCCAGTGAACCAAATCCTAATCGAGCCAGATTACATACTTCCCCATCAGTAGTCCCCTATTCTCGGTTACAATTTTTCAATCAGCGAAATTGAGCGAGAATACATTTGTTACCTGAGAGTTACTTTGGTACTGGCTAGGACTCCTGAGAGCCAGGTGTGGTTACCAACCGTTTCTGAATGCCCCCTCCCTTAACCCTTGGTATTATGACGACGGTTCATTTATTTCGAGCCATCAATTATTGAGTTTCCCTATGAGGCAGATGGCTGCCCTCAGCTATTTCCCCCAGGGTGTGCTCCAACTGCAGCATGCCACGTGTTCAATGCTTATTAGACCTAAGTCCTCAACTCCGTGGGAACTTCCCCAGTCGTAGATTAACCACATGCGGATTCAATCTCCTTCATCGGTCATCTAAATCGTCATTTGGGTTTTGAATTCCTCGAAAGAAAAAAGGTGGGAATTATCATTCTCCCTATTGTTACACTTCGAGAGGATGAAAGGCCTTCCCAGACTTGCTGTTGCTCTAAAATCGCCATTCATACCAGAGCTTTCCTCACTCGGCTTCCTGTACCCGGGTAATTCTTTCTCCCCTTTCGCTCTTCATTTTTTGTGAGGACGGTTCGTGGGTTTCCTATTCGCAATTCTTCTATTGAGAATTCTTAGGATTTTTGTTTGTTAGTGTGGTTAGGGTTTCAAGACGCTTAACCTTTAATCATTTATGTTTGGGGGTAAGAAGCATATAGTATTTTCCAGTTTTTCGGAGGAAGTGGAGTCTGCTTTTCTTGAAATCATCCCTGGCGATTTTGTGAAATCGGGTGAGAATCCATCCTTTGAGACCAAACCTCTAGACCCAATTTTCCTTGCCATTCAGAGCCTCTCAGTGGCTTGTATTCCTTGCCCAATACCCCTTAACACAGCTCCTCTTCATCCCCCAGTTCCCATCCCTCGATTTCATTTAGTCGACGAGAACTCTTCTATGGAGGGCTCTTAGGGACCCTTGGCCCTAAGGTGTTCCCGCCGTGAGGGAGCCTCCACCTTCAAACCTTCCTCTGGAAATGAGGTAACTTTTCTGGAAGCGTTGGCCACCGAACAAGCCCAAAGGGATGCCGTCCTACGGCATCCACACGTGCAAATGGGATGCTTCCATGTTCCTTTTACCGCCGCCGGCATCGCCTCCACCATCGAAAGCCACAACTTGGAACGCCTACGGGCCCAATTTCAAATCCCCAACTCCATTTTCCTTAGAGTGCCCTTGCCTAATGAGAGTGCCAGCTCAAACCTTGAAGGAGAGTTCTGTTTCTTCGAAGGAGCCTTCCACACAGGACTTCGCCTTCCCCTTCCTTCCCTAGCGAGGGAGCTCTTCATTTCCTGGGGATTGCCCCTAGTCAGCTGGTTCCCAATGCTTGGAGGATCCTGATTGGAAGCATGGTCCTCTAGCATGTACTCAGTGGAAAAGAGAAGCGCCAATCGCTCTAGGATCTGTTTTGGTGCTATAAGCCAGTAGAGCATCTCTACAAATAGATGAGCCTTTAGGCTAATGATAAACGAGGTCTGATCACCAGTCTACCTTCCTCCAATAAGCACTGGAAGAGTTGTTTTTTCTTCATTTCTGGGAGTGGTTGGGAGTTCTAGCCGTGGGAGGTTATTAATGATGCCACTTCAAGGGTTCGACGAGTTTGGGCAGAGCCTCCCAAAGATGTTTACTACATTTTTGCTTTTATCCTTATTACCTGTCCTCTATTTTTAGCTGGACCAAAATTGACTTGAGTAGGGTCTGTGTCTAGGTCGTGCTAGGAATCCAGAAATTTTTGAAGAGGGGAAATAAATGGTGGATCTTGCTCATGCTCACGAGGACAGGGCATGGGGTACCCTTGTTACCCCTGACAGTCTTAGTGATTATCTCCTTAGACCTGAACCTACTTCTGATGCCCTAGATTTATTTCGCTTACAGGAGGTTATGAAGGTGTCTGAGCTATCAGGTGACCCACATTGTTGTTCTTGCTTTCTCTTCCATTTTTCTTACTGAACAGCATATTCCTTTAATGCTAGCTAACTAGCTTGTGCCTTTTGCAGAAAAAATGGGCAAGGTGGATAAGAACGTGCAGAGGAGGTTGAAGGAGCTAAAGGAAAAGAGGGTTACTGAGGGATAATAGCATAGCGGTTGCAAACTCGAAAGAGCCAAGAGTTCATAAGCAAGGAAAGCACATTGAACGTAAGTATCATCTGATACGAGAAATTGTAAAGAGTGGTGATGTTGTCGTGACTAAGATTGCATCAGAAGACAACCTTACAGATCCTTTTACAAAGAGGCTACCAACTAAGACTTTTGACAGTCATTTAGAAGGCATATGAGTTAGATGTATGGCAGCATAGTTTTGAGAATAAGTGAGAAATTATCAGGGTTGTATACTAAAAATTATGGATTTTGTTAATTTTAGTATTTAATTTTATTTTAATAAAAAATTTTATTTTATTTTATGAGAATCTTAATGAGTAATATATGCACTATTATTTTTTTTAGTATTATGTATGAATGTCTTTTATTTTGTACAGTTTTTTAATCTGGTGCGTAGAGTATGACTTGCACACAGAATAGCAGATTATATGTTCTTACAGAATATAAGTATTTGTTCACAGTTTAGATGGAATTGGACAAATTATCGGTATGATCGTACCACAGAGTTTTAGTAGGTCTGCCTTAGTTACGGAGAACATATAATAGTATCGTCTATTGTTTCGATTTTCTGTGCTAGTATACTTTGTGTATATTGAATGGGATAACATTTGGGTAACTAATTTTATACTGACTATATAGATTAATTCACACTCTAATTTTATTATAAGTGCTTATACTCTTAATCATGAAATAATTATTATTTGCATATATTTAATATTTGTTATTTTAATTTATTAGAGGGTACTATCTTTTATGGGTCAATAGTCCTGGTGAATTGGATGACGGTATTAATTATATAGTGAGTATTAATTATTGAAGAAATTCACGTCCCGATTGTTTAGGATTGACGATACCTCATTAAGAAAGCTTATAAGTTTTAACCGGAGCAAACCCTGCAGGTGAATTTAATTATTCGGCAGTCAAATAAGTTAAGTAGAAGGGTTTAATAAAATTTAAAGATACCGATTAAATTAAATTATCAGTAATTATATTTAATTGACGGGTATCAAAAATTTTAATGTGGAGAGATGAGTTAAGTATTTAATAACATGAGCTCGATGAAATTGGTCTTGAGATTATGGCTAGAATTACAATTATAGTTCTTTACTGGTATAAACTGTAATTTAGTATTTTATGAAAACTACAAAAATCGCTGTAAGATTTTTATAATTGCAGAAACTGCTGTAAGGTTTTCATAATTGCAGAAACTATTGAGTAGTTTGCATATTTGCAAAAATCGCTGGAGAGTATCTAGGTCACACTAGAAGTCTATATCATAATTATTTTACAGGTCCCTACTATAGCCTATAAATATGTGGGTAGGCTGAACCATATTCTGTTGTCTTTCAAAAGGATTGATCATGTTCTGCCTGTACAAGTTCTCGAAATATCGTAACCTACACTATGTTCGGGAATTACATCAAAAATGCAGTAGAAGGTCTGCTCGGAGCTTCAACTCAAAAAATTAAAGTTTGTAATTGAAGAAACGATCGGAAGGTATTCATCTAAATTAACTGTGGTGGCATATGTTTTTATTTTGATCGTTCGATATTAAAAAAATTTAATCTGGAGCCTATTTTGGCGATTGCCAATCTAATTTTTTTATTTAAAAAATTATTTACAAATTAATGATCTTGACAGTTTGCCTCAAACACTATTAATATAGTAAGATCATCAAATACGTATTGTATTCAAGTACAGGTAAGTACTGCGTAGTGGACTTTGGGTATAGTAACATTCCAAGATTTCTAGCACCACATTGGGGAGAAAGATATCACTTAAATAATTATCGTAGCCAACGTCAATGGCCGACAATTATAGAGGAGTGGTATAACTTTCGGCATTCTTCATTATGGAATGTCATCGAGCATTGTTTTGGAGTGTTGTAGGCAAGGTTCCTACTATTGAAGTTAATGGCCCCATATCCACTTAAAATGCAAAGGTACATACCGATGGCGTGTTGTGTTTACATAACTTGATACAGATACATGACTAGGAGGACGAATTGTTCACTACGTTTCAAAGTAGTACAAGTGAAGGGCTGAGTTCGGGATGACGTTCGTCACGAAATCCCGTCGATGTTAATGTCAGTGCTTCGCAGTTATAGCAAATGTCCACCGTCAAGGATAACATTGCACGATAAATATGGGATTCAGTCCGCCATCGATGACTTATTTGTTATGGTTTCACTTTCTGATGTTTCCCACTCAGTGTATTTTTGTTATATGGTTTTGCTACATTCTATGGTGATCTCTTTTATGCTAATCCTAATGGTTGAACATTATTGGTACTTGCACTTAATTTATCCTTTGCATTTCTTTTGTAGATACTTATTCGGATGACTGTAATTAAATTTGACTCTTTATTGTTTTTTGCATCTTTTTGGTAAATACTTATTCGGATGACTGTAATTATATTTGACTTCGTATTATTCTTTCGTATTTGTATGCTTGTTACTGGTATATTCTTGTAGTCATTTTTTTGGGTACAAATATGGTATTGATAAATAAACACCTACCTCTCTGTACTTGTGGAGGAGGGATGATGTGGCTTTTCGTGGCAAAGACGAAAAGAAACTATAGACGAGCATTCTATCACGGCCCCCACGGTCTTAACCACCATTGTGCATTTATATGGAGTGTTGATATCATGGAGGAAGAGCATCGAAGGCCACAAACTGTTCCACTAACAAAGTCTTGTTCTATAGTTGTTGTGCATGCAACTGCTTGTTGTGGCTTGTTCTTTTGATGAGTTTTATTATGTTAGTTAACTTTCTTTCACTTTAGACAATGGCATGTACATAAGTAAAAACATGTTGGGTAGTATGTACTGGATGGTATGAATTTTATGAATTTTATCTCTATTGTTGGCTTTTATGTACTAGATGGTATGAACATTTTATCATACTATTGGGTTGTACGTTTTAATATATATCAAATTATTCTACAGATTGTCCATCAGTATTTTAAAAGAAAAAATAATCTTTGGATGCTATCCAACATGTTGGGTTGTATAGCTATTTGATGGGTTGTATATGTATTTATTAATTATCCATTTTTGAAAACATGTAAATATATTGAAGAAGTCTTTCATGTCATTGTATAGATTGAAAGTAAACATAATTGTGTTATCATGTTTTACGGAACTTGTTTTTATTTTCAAGTTACCACAAACTGTAAACACGTATTGTTTTACCAAATATGTTTTTATTTTCAATTTACAGAAAAACATAAACGTGTTTATGTTTTTGTCTTTTTGTAAACAAACAAAAAAAAATAATAACGCTACCAAACGACGCCTAGAAGCTAGGTTTGAGATTGATTTTGAGTTGTTCTTGGTGTTTAATGCTTAGCTCCTCTTAATTCTTACACTCATGATAATTTTAATATATTGAAGTTTAGATATTTTAAGATAAAAATGATCCGTGCAAAAAAAATAAATGATTTAAGTCATACATAAAACTAGAACAAACTAGGGGTGCTTAGGTTTAACTTTCTATTTTCACTACTTGCTGGTTACAACTTTGAAAAATCAAAATTTATTCTACAAAAATCTAGTCAGTTTTGAGTCCAGAGATAGATATTTGAGTTATCTTTCATATAAAATTTCTTTGAATCTATTTTCATGCGTAAAACTCGAGTTATAAATTTTCTCCCAAAATATGCTAAATCTTAACCAGCTCTCTTTACATAGTCAAAAATCCTATTTTCAAGTTCTCAAACCCAAATGATTTCTTCACGAAAGTTGTAAATAACATTATTGTCTATCTTCCCACAAAAAATGTGCCCATTTAAACACTATTTGGTACCCGAAAAGCATTTTACAAGTGGATGAATAGATTCTTCCGCTCAGGGCTAATTTTGTCCAACTATTTTGTATAAATACAAATCCCTTTTTTGTAACCCGAATACAAAAGTGTTCTTCATAAAAAATCTTGTAGACATTAAGACCTAGCTTCTGTCCAAAAGGTTTTGAAAAGGAAATTGATTTGGACCCCCAAACATATTTTATGCTCATTATTTTTAAAACAAAACTTGAGGCTAATTCTCTATTTTGACGCTCTTTCTTAAGAGACACAACATTCAAATTTTTTCTAAAGAAGTGGACATGTGTTCTTCATCAAAATTTTAGAAAATATCAAAAGCTACAACATGTCAAAAATTTACCATTTTAGGAGTTCGTTTAATACTTCAAATGTATTTTACAAATGACAGCAAACTGTCAGAATTTTTAAGTTTAAATAGAGGACAGATTTGGGTGCCTACTTTGTAAGGCTTAAAACACCTAGAAATATTAGGAATCTTCAAACGTATTCATCATAAGAGTTGTAGATAATATATTAATCTAGCACATATCCAAAAATTAACCTAATCAGAGTTAATTTACTATACCAAACATATTTTAAAAAATTTATCCAAAATATGCCTTTTAACCACATGAATGTATGCTAAGTGTTGTATGGTTTGTAAACCTAAAACATACTGTCTTTAATTGGTATGTAATATCCTCTAAAATGATTATATGACTTGATTTATACAAATTTCTTGTGTTCCTAATTTATCTCAAGATATCTTAAGTGTTAATTTATTAATTTATTGTTATTTTCTCATGACTTGGCATAATCTTAGCATTACGTGCATTATTATACCTATGCATAGGATGAGACATGCATTCACCATCAATGGGTTGGAATGTACAAGAATCACTTAAATGATAACGATAGATGAAATGAACCTTAGGGTGGTACTTGTTTCAAGCAGTGTCCCATGGTTATGATTTTGACAATATTGATGAAATGATTTTGGGGTGATGTCCCCTAGCTTAGATTCCATGATGATATATTTCTCGGCTAGATTCCATAAAATGATATGACATGAATTTTTGAGGTGTGACCTCATGGCAAAGTTACTTCGGATGGCGAAATAATCGGTGCAAGATTATACGTTAATCCCGCACTAGACCTTGACCTGAGATTCGAGGGCTCAACTGTGATAATTTTTCACACCTTGCCATCATTGATGACCCTGTTAGATACTTAGTTCCACTCCGTAGTCATTGCACGGTGGAAAGAATGCCTAATATCGGTCGGTAGACTTGGTCTGTGTCGATAAGATCAGAGATAGGATGGTTTACCTCGGTTGGATTAACCTAGAAGAACTTAGTGCTTTAAAGAAATGCAAGTAATTAATTGAGAGGTATCATTAGCATTATTACACATGTTAATTTCATTTTTATCATCCCTCACTGTTATATGTTACGCGATGCATACATAATACTTTTTATAGAGTTGGATCATACTCGAATTGTACTGCTTAGTGTTTTTGGAGCTTTTTTTCTAGGCTTTAGTTCATGGCATTAATATCGCAGGTAAAAATGAAGCCTATGATGAAACGGAAAAATTCCCAGTGGAACAACATTTTGGAATCGTGCGAAGAAGTTTGAATTTCTTTTGTACCCCTTTGTTTTCGCACTCTAGCTGTGATGGTTATTTTTGTTCCTAATTGAACAAAAAAACATTATCGGAGGAATATTATCGTAACATTTGTGGTATTTAATAAGAAAAACTTAATACTTATGTATGTATTTATCTATAAGTTAATTATAAAATGACTCGTTAGCTTAATCGCTATTATTATATGTATGTCTTAACGTTTTTAAAATTTGGGACATTATACCCCAAAACCCGAGAACAAGAAACCAAAGAATGCCAATCTTATGTATTAAAACCCCAAGATTAAAAGTTTGATAATAAGGGATCCCGCAATAATGGAAACAACGTTGCAAGAGAGTTTTAGCAATACATATGCAAATTTTACAAGAAAAACCTATTTGCCATCACAAAATTAATCAAAACGTTTTCCTCCAAACGAATTTAGAAAAGAGAGTAAAGCCATTGAAATGAAACTTTCGGGACTTCAATTTATGGTCAAGAATGAACCAAAACAGGATTCGTATGAAAAAGATACTTTTATACAAGAAAACAATTTTTGGACCAAGTCTAGGCATGACCACTTGAGCTGATACAAGACTGCTCGAGCGGTCCCCTAGCTGAGTCAAGATCCATTTTTTCTCTGCTGATAGACAGCTCAACAACCGCTCGAGCGGTCCACCACCAGTGAACGCATTTTTAAAATACTTTTTACATGTTTTAAAGCTCCACAACTAATATATAAAAAAGGAAAGTTCTAAGGCTTGAAATTCATAGAAACAACTCCCAAAACAAGGGAATACAATAATAATTTGAATTCAAATGCCTCACATGAGGATCATACAATTGTTACATTCATCCCAAATATAGAATTTATGACTTAATGGCCTTACAATCCGAATAATCATGATATTCACAATAAACAAGGGTAATTACATCTTCATTCAATTCACAAAATACACATGGAGATAAATTCTACCCAAAACAACTGAATCAAAATCAAAACATGCTTGAAATCTTTTATTGCATAGTTTCATCGTCAACGCCTAAAAAAGGTTAATTTAAACAACGTGAGTCAAGTCTCAATTATATTTTAAATAACATAGATGAATCATGCTCGATATGAAATAATCAATTCAATTCTATAATACAAACCCAACCCAAAAGATCCAAGTTTCCCTTATAATTTAATCACAACCATAATTCCATCACCCAATTGATGCTATATTGGTAAATAACATAAAATCACACAACTTGCCACCTTTTCGGTCAAACGAAAGGATCAGGGAACCTCCAAATGGACACCCATTATTGCGTAAGTTTTCAGTATTTCACCATGGAGCTAGTCGAGACCACGTTAATTCCAAAATCTCCTCAATATATACAACATATCACCTTAATAATATTAGCCCCTCAACTATTACCCAGGATTTTCACCTAAACATTCATGTATTCACTACATGATCATCAAATTCAATACTCAAGAACCGCCAAAATTCAACACCAATCTCACATTCAACATGATTTCATGAAATTCCTCAATTTAGCATATTTCTCTCAAATATTAAACAAGAGTATTTCCAAGGTTTTGAATCAATTTCAAATCTCAAGCATAGCCTCAATTCTTAATTTAACTTCCATTTCACAATTTCATTTCATTCACAAGGATATCTCACATCGAAAGCTAGTGTTTTCAACATTTCAACAAGTTCATAATTTTCCAGGAGATAGAATGAAATTAATTACATAAACATCGCATATTCGTAGAGGAATTAGAATCCTACCTCGTTGAGTTGAAAATCGTGAGACCTGAACACTCTATGAAACTCAAACTCGTCAAATTCAAATTTTATTTGGTTGTAGTCAAAGATCTTGACGCGTAGAACAACAACTCCTTGGATTTTGATTGATTTGAAGCTTAAAGTATCAAAAATGGAGAAAGAAACCTTCAAAGGTGGTCTCCCATGGAGTCTTGAGAGAGAAAGAGAGAAGGAGAGAAGAAGAAAAAGAAGAAGAGAGAGAAAGAGAAAAATTCAGCTATAGGGGGGAGAGGAGCTTTCCCCACAAGCTTTGCACATATACCCAAGCTACTAACCTTGTGAGATCCGGAACCTTATTCTTTTATGTTGTTTATATATTTGATGTGTTTGATTCAGTATATGAATAGTATTGATGCATGGTTTATACTTTACAGTTGTAGAACAACATGTATAAATATGTTATACACTTTTCAGGGTTCAGTAGAGGCTCGTTTGGTTGGTGTTTAGCTTGTTTTGGACCAAAAACCATATTTTTCTTCACAAAATCGAGACCCAAAATTCCAGTAGCTTTTCTCGGAGGTTCGGTCGACTGGGGGGTCCAGTTCGATCGACCGAATTGGTTTTTCTAGGTTCGGTAGACTGAACCCTATGGTTCGGTCGACTGAATAGTGCATTTTTTTCGTTTTCTATAAATGGACCAGTGGTGTGATTTTTTATACAAAAACATTTCTTCAGCCTTAAGAAACCCTTTTCTCCTCCTTCTTTCTAGAATTGTGGGCCCGAGGCTTAGGTTTTTGTTGATTCCTTTGTGGATCCTTGCTATCGGGGCCGAGGGCTTAGTATATATCCTGTCGAATTCTCGTTGTGACGCCGTTCAGTTTTGAGACATTGAGCTTTTAGCTCTCCAAGGTAGGATTCTAGACTCTACTACTGTATTAGGGTGATATATGTAATTGTGTATGCTTTCACTAGGTAGAAATGCATAAAACGTGATTTTCATGTGTAAGCCTTGGTTTTTGGGTAAAAGTGAATTTTTACGCCTTTTCTCAGTTTTTATACATGATCTGGGTGCGTTGACATCCGTGGTTTTTAAAAGGAGGTTTGAAAACGGTGATTTGTGAAATTGGGTAAAAAATGTGATTTTGGAGGTTTGGAGCTAACATGCGGGGTTGAGCCTATCCTTTTAAAAATGTTTTCTAAGAAATGGTTTTAGATCTCCACGTTAATGGATGGGATCTCTTATACATGCGTGTATAAGCTATTTTACTGATTTTCGTAGTTGAGCTACGGTGGGTTTTTAAATGTTATCCCTAGATATACCGTGACAGTGGGTTTGGTTGAGTTGGGCTTCCATTGCTCCTCGGTGTAAGTCCAAAAACGTGCACAGCGTAGGTACTCTATACATTCGGGTTAGTTCTCATAAATTGAGCGTATTGGGTGCTTTGTACCCTCGGGCTCAGGTCCCATAAATTGAGTAGTTGTGTGGGTGCTCTGGACCTTCAGGCGTGACCCGTAAATTGAGTACGTTGTTGTGACTTCGTATAGAGCTCGTCATTACCAAGTCTGTGGGTTCAGGATAATGGATGAGAGTCTATAGTTGTTACCTGTGTCTGTAAGGCAGAGTCGATACATAGGATTTCATTTACATCTTTTCTCCTCGGTTGCGTATGGCCCGAGTTGAGCTTACTGCTTGTTTACAGCTTTCTCCTTAACTGTGGCATGATATCTGTTAGGACGATATGCATAGTTTGAAGGATGGAAAACGTGGGTTTTATGAGATAAAAACCGTTTTTGATGCCCGTGAAGGCTTGATGGAAAACTGTTGATTTTTTATGAAAAAAACCTTTTTGGCTCCTGTGGTTGAGCCCATATGTGTGAGATTACATAACCTGCTTTACAGTTTTACTGTCTATGTTCTATTGGGTTTCGGCTCACGGTGTGAAATTTTTTGAAAAATATTTTCAGGTGATCATGACGACTTAAGAGGTGATGGAAGACTTGCTGTAATTTTTCTTATTTTTTTGTACATGTACTTTTATATGTAATGCCTATGATGGCTAGTTTTGTATGCCTTGAGGTGATACTATTATTCATGTATGAGATAGCATGATTTACAGTTTTATGAGAGTTGAACTGTGAGAATTTTATTCAAATGTTATACATTTTGATTATCAACTGTAAAATCTATTTTCATAAATGGGTGTTTTGATGGACTTTCGCGTGACCCGGATGTCGGGGCGTAACAACTTGATATCAGAGCTATAGGTCCGAATACCTATGAGCCATGGGAAAGATGGTACATCACCTTATGAGGATGTATGAGTGCTTGATTGCATGTGTTCAAGAGTTTTCTTACGTAAGCATGATAGCCTGTTCAGCATGATGATTGTGTATATGTGGGTATGGAGATTGGACTTTAGGATTGATTAGTCTTGCCTTCGGGCATTTGGATTAACATACTTGGGAGCCATGTTAGAGACGTGTTTCACGGACGTGATTTCTAACAAAGAATCTGAGTAGGATGTTTAGAGTGACAAGTCTTTCTTGTTGGTTCTCTTCGGTATGTGAGATGTGAAGACATGATATTGCGTGACTATGTGTTAGGATGCTTATTTGTCTTTTACGTTAGCAATAACATGTTGTATGGATTCTAATCCTGTTACGTTACTTTCGTATAGAGTTTTGTCCACGCGGGGAGGATGAGGCCGAGGTCGAGGCCGTGGCCATGGTTCTGGCCGAATGGATGTTCCAGTCCTAGATGTTGGGGATGCTAATGCACCCCAAGGACCTGTTGCTGAGGGAGATCTATTGCGTGAGATGGTCGGCTCTATCTGGAAACTGGCTGAGGCCTCTGGGGGGAGAGAGACCATACTTGAGCCGAGGGCGACGGTTGCGATGCATGAGTTTCGCCATCTTGACCCTCCTACCTTTTCAAGGGATCTCAATCCCACGGTTGCCACTGAGTGGCTAGAGCTGGTTACCAGGATCCTTGACTCGCTTCAGATCGAGGAGGATGATTTGAGCGTTATCGGTGCCTTCTTTCAGCTGAGAGGGAGTACTCACATGTGGTGGAAGTTCACCAAGACCACAGTGGCAGGCACCTGGGATGTATTCACGAAGGTATTTCTGGAGAAATACTTTCCAGCGACTCTGAGGGATTGCTACAGAGAGGATTTCTCGTTTCTGATGCAGAGGACGATGATAGTGTTTGAGTACGAGGCTGTGTTTACTAGCATGTTCAGTTTGCACAGGAGATTGTGCCTACTGATGAGTTTCATGCGAAACGATTCGAGAGGGGTTTCAAGCCCGCTATCTGAGACAGAGTGTCTGCACTCAGGTTACAGGTTTTTACAAAGTTAGTGGAGACCGCCATGAAGGTGGAGGATACTCTTAATGAGACGCGCCGAGACAGAGGCAGTCGGGGACAGCAAGGTGGGGGACGCGCTCAGGGGCGCAGGGAGAACAAACGTCGACGAACATCTGGTTTGAGTTTGCATCTAGTGGGGTCGTATCTGCCCCAGTCTTCTGCATCCACGCCTCTTGTAGCCTCAACGGGAAGGTCAGATCAGAGAGGGCCTCTTTGTTACAGATGCCAGCAGCCAGGGCATTGTGCAGCGGAGTGCAGGAGTGCAGCGCCTGTTTAGGCCCAGTTACAGTCATAGTCACAGGCACAGGGGAGGGGGCCAATGATATGTTTCGAGTGCGGCTAGTCTGGGCACATCAGGAGGGATTGCCCCAGGGGAGGGAGCATTTAGAGCACAACAGGAGTACCAGCTGTTCCTTCAGGCTAGGGGAGATAGATGTATTCACAGCCTAGAGCTCAGACGTCCCGTTTTGCAGAGGGAGGAGCTTCGGTACAATCGGGCAGGCAGTCGGCACTGCAGGGCCATAGTGGATCGGCTAGAGCTTATGTTCTTGCAGAGCCCAGTTCTTCTACAGCACTGGTTAGTCTAGATGCTGCTGCTACCACCTCTGTGATCTAAGGTACTCTTCTAGTCTTCAGATCATGGGCCAGTGTTCTTATTGACACTAGAGCATCACGTTCGTTCATATCTGCTTCTTTTGCATCTGCTTTGGGGTTTCGAATGGACTGGTTGGGTAGTACCTTGTGTGTAGAGACCCCAGTGAGTGGGAGTGTGAAGTTGAGCCTTACTTGTAGATCCTGCGTGTTAGAGGTCGCCGGTCGTTGCTTAGAGTTTGACCTTGTTATTCTAGACATGACTGCGTTTGATGTCATCCTAGAGATGGACTAGTTGACCACCTATCGTGCCTTCATCGATTGTGATCGATGGAGGGTAACGATTTGTACACCGACGGGAGATTGCTTTTGTTTTGTGGGAGACCGGGAGGAGGGTTTGAGGTCTTTGCCCAGTACTGTGCGGAACCAGGGCAACCTCAGTTTCCTTTTCTCAGCTCTTATGTTGGATGAGGAGGTTGGGGTTCGAGGAGAGTTACCTCTGGTGATGTGTGACTATCCTAATGTCTTTCGTGTTGATCTGTTTGAGTTTTCACCGAGCCGGGAGGTAGAGTTCTTTATTGATTTAGTTCCCGGAGCTGCTCCCATTTCTATACCGTCTTATCAATTTACAGTCACTGAGCCGCGTGAGCTTAAGGTACAGCTCCAGGAGCTACTAGAGAGGGGGTTTATACGCCTGAGTACTTCACCGTGGGGAGCGCCTGCTCTTTTTGCAAAGAAAAAGGATGGATCATTGCGTCTGTGTGTCGATTACAGGAAGCTGAACCAGGTGACCGTGAAGAACAGGTATCCGATGCCGAGGATA
Source organism: Heliamphora exappendiculata (assembly GCA_034768845.1). Lineage (NCBI taxonomy): Eukaryota > Viridiplantae > Streptophyta > Magnoliopsida > Ericales > Sarraceniaceae > Heliamphora > Heliamphora exappendiculata. The sequence goes on from JAOTRH010060484.1 coordinate 16,350, forward strand.
GACGACTTGTTTGATTTGCTGAGGGGTTCGAGGTGCTTCTCGAAGATAGACTTGAGATCAGGATATCATCAGTTGAGGATTAGGGACGAGGACATAGAGAAGACTGCCTTTAGGACTCGCTATGGTCAGTACGAGTTTCTGGTTATGCAGGTCGGTCTGACGAACGCATCTGCTACGCTCATGAGTCTGATGAACCGGATCTTCCATCCTTACTTGGATAGTTTTGTAGTGGTGTTTGTGGATGATATTTTGATATATTCACCCACTAGAGAGGCACACGAGGATCACCTACGGATTGTGCTACAGACTTTGAAAGAGCACCGCTTGTATGCGAAGTACGAGAAGTGGGAATTCTAGATGTCCGAGGTGAGATTTTTGGGATACGTGGTGTCGACAGACGGGGTATCAGTGGACTCATCAAAGACTGATGCTGTGATCGGTTGGGAGCGACCGAAGAGTGTCTTTGAGATCCGTAGTTTCCTGGGTTTGGCAGGTTACTATAGACGGTTCGTGAAGGATTTTGCGAGACTTGCTGCACTGATGACGCATCTGACTCGGAAGGGAGTGGTATTTTCTTGGAGTGAGTCCTGTGAGTCAGCTTTCCAGGAGCTGAAGGCGAGGTTGACTAGTCCGCCAGTGTTGTTCATTCCAAAATGATGCTTGGGTTATACTGTGTACTGTGATGCTTCACACGACGGTCTCGGATGTGTTCTGATGCAGGAAGGCAAGGTTGTAGTCTACAGTTCCCAGCAGTTGAAGATGCACGAGAGGAACTACCCGACACACGACTTGGAGTTAGTAGCTGTGGTCTTCACCTTGAAGACATGGCGTCACTATCTGTATGGTGAGCATTTCGAGGTTTTCTCCGATCACAAGAGCTTAAAATACTTGTTTTCGCAGAAGGACCCGAACTTGCGCCAACGGCGGTGGATGGAGCTGTTAGAGGATTATGATTTTGATTTGCAGTACCATCCAGGGAAGGCCAATGTGGTGGCAGACGCGCTTAGTAGGAGATCTCACGAATCGTTAGCTTTTGTGGTTATACGTGAGTGGGACATGCTTGTAGATGTTGGAGAGTTTAATTTATGCCTCAGGGAGATTGAGACAGGTGCCACCTTATTTTTTGTAGTTACTCAACCAGCATTGATAGTACGTGTACTAGAGGTCCAACAGACGGATCAGGGGGCTCAGATGATACGAGACCGCGTTACTAGCGGCGAGGATACAGCAGGATGGATTGTGGGTTCTAATCAGAGTCTGAGGTTGGCAGGCAGGTTGTTTGTGCCAGAGTCATGCCGAGCTGATTTATTACGTGAGTGTCATAACTCTCGTCTTGTCGTGCATCCTGGAGGCACGAAGATGTACTATGACTTACGCCGTCAATTCTATTGGACATGGATAAGGAGAGATGTGATCCAGTTTGTTTCTCGATGCCTCACTTGTCAGCAGGTAAAGGCAGAACACTAGAGACTGGCAGGATTGCTACAGTCATTGCCTATATCAGAGTGAAAGTGGCAGCATGTCACGATGGACTTTGTGTCAGGACTTCCTCGGTCACATAGGGGACACGACACCATATGGGTTGTGGTTGATAGGTTGACGAAATTCGCACACTTTCTTCCTATTCGAGTGAAGGATTCAGTGGAGATACTGAGTCAGTTGTATGTTAGAGAGATAGTCAGGTTGCATGGAGTGCCGGTATCCATTGTTTCTGACAGAGACTCGCATTTTATATCGCGCTTTTGGCATAGTCTTCAGAAGGCCTTGGGGATGAGCTTGACGTTCAGTACCGCTTTTCACCCCCAGACGGATGGCCAGTCAGAGAGGACTATACAGATTATGGAGAACATGCTCAGGGCTAGTGTCCTTGACTTCAGAGGTTCGTGGGAGGATCATCTACCGTTGGCAGAGTTTGCGTACAACAATAGCTATCAGTCAAGTATTGGGATGGCACCGTATGAGGCTTTGTATGGTAGACCGTGCATATCACCCGTATGTTGGACAGATATGGGAGAGACCATAGTCTTGGGGCCAGACATGGTACGGGAGATGACAGAGAGAGTTGTTGTGATACGCTAGCGCCTATTGACATCACAGAGCTGTTAGAAGAGTTATGCAGATTAGAGGAGGCAACCTTTGGAGTTTGCAGTGGGGGATCATGTATTCTTGAAGGTTTCGCCACGTAGAGGTTTGATGAGGTTTAGTTGTAGCGGGAAGCTATCACCGCGCTTCATTGGACCATTTGAGATCCTTGACAGGGTTGGTGAGGTTGCTTACCGTTTGGCATTACCACCTCAGTT
>JAOTRH010060495.1:0-18649 GCA_034768845.1 Heliamphora exappendiculata
AAATAAACATGAAACATATACAATAGGTATAAGCTACCTATCAAGACAAAATAGACGTCTTGTCATCAGCCACCTCCAGGCACCACCGGGTCAACCTACAGGAACACGCTTACCTAAAAAAGGTTTTACAGCAAAATTCCACACCGTGAGCCGAAGCCCAATAGGAAAAGACAATAAAGATGTAAAGTAGGAAATATGCAATCACAAGCATACGAGCTCAACCACAGGAGCCAAAAAAGTTTTTTCAACCCATAATCACAAGTTTTTCATCAGGCTAACACGTGCCTCAAAACGGTTTTATTTCATAAAACTCTATATTTCTGTCCTCAAAACCCTGCATATCACGTAGTGGGAGCTAACTCAACTACAAACCAAAAAGTTTTACATCATAAAATCCCAAGTTTTCCCATCAGACTCTCAAAACAGTTTTTCCTTCACAACCAAGCATTTAAACAATGCAAAATCACATTTTTATAGTTGAAGGAAAACAGTAACCAAAATATTACTTTTCCACTCGGATTGCACACCGATGAAGATAAAAATAGTAAGCTGTAATGAAACAGTATGCTCCACTCAGGCCACACCGCCGAGGAGAAGAGGAAAAACAGTAATCAAAACATCGTTTCCCTCGCAAAATGTCCCATCGCGAAAAAGAAGAAAGAGTTCCTATGTATCGACTCAATCACAAGAGGATAGAGGTAGCAACTATAGACCCCTATCCAGTATCTAATCCCCAGATATCGTGGGATCGTCTAGATACACACAGGTTCTATACGGAGCACCATGAACGTAACCACTCAATTTACGGGTTATGACCCCGTGGGAGCTGAGCACCCATCCATCTCAATTTACGAGGACAAACCCAAAGGACCTGAGTACCTACGCTTCGCACATTTCTGGACTTACATCGAGGGCAACTCGTTCCAAATACACGTCATCCCGTTACATCAAGATAATCTTCTAAAAATAGAACTGTAACTCAACTACAAAACTTTTTTCCCAAAATACATTATACATGTATATAGATCCATCCATCAACATGAAGATAAAAATAAAATATTTTTAAAATATTTTTCTCAATTTTTAACAAAACGTTTCAAAATTTGAGACTCAACCCCGAAGGCGAGCTCCAAACTTCCAAAACACCAAGTATTGAGATTTTTCACAAAATCACCATTTTTCACCAAAATTCACCGTTTTCAAGAAAATCCTTTGAAAACCATACTACCACAAGTCATACAGTGCTATAAGTTAAGAAAAGCTAACAACATGATTTCTATCAGAAAAATAAGGCTTAAACAGAAAATATGACATTTGATGCATTTTTACCAGGTAAAAGTACATGTAATTACATAAAACACCCTAATAACAGCAGTAGGTCTAGAATCCTACCTCGTTGGGTCAAAAACCCGATGTTTCGAAAATCGAACCTCGACGAAACAAAAATTTGACCTGATATATACGAAGCCCCCGGCACCAACATCGAGGATCCACAGTTCGATCGCTGAAAATCGACCCCCAAGCCTTCAAAATCTAGAGAGAAGGTAGAGAAATGGGAGAGAAAAATCAGATATAGAGAGCAAAATATCCCAAAATATCTCCACGGCTGGATATTTATAGAGAACGCCAAAAATTCACTGTTCAGTCGACTGAACTGGGGGTTTAGTCGACTGAATGACACTACTGGAAATGCCAAAAAGCCTAGCCGACAATGTTCAGTCGACCGAACCTGCATATCTAGTTGACCGAACTCAAAAAACTCAGTTCAGTCGACTGGACCAAGTCCCTCAGTCGACCAAACTACTGGGCAGTGCATTTTTCTGTGTAAAAATTAATTTTCTAGCCTTTAGCCAAATCAAACAAGCCTCAACGGAACCCGAACATCCGCTAAGGGTGCACATAAAACATTCTGGAGGTTCGGAGATAACTCGAACACTTAATCATTTAAAAATGAATTGGGTCGGGGTCTCACACATCACCAGGAGATCAAAACAAAACATTTTCAAAATATTTTTTCTCCGTTTTCAACATAACGTTTCAAAACTTGAGACTCAACCCCAAGAAAAGCTAATGTCATATAGTACTATAAGTCAAGAAAAGCTAATAACATGCTTTGTATCAGAAAAATAAGGCTTAAATGGAAAATATGATATTTGATGCATTTTCTACCCGGTAAAAACACATATAATTACATATAACACCCTGATAACCGTAGTAGGTCTAGAATCCTACCTCGTTGGGTCAAAACCCGACGCCTTAAAAAATGGACCTCGTAAGAACGAGAATCTGACCGAATGAGCACGAAGCCTGCAGTGTGAATAGCAGGGATCCACAAGCTGATCGTCAAAAACTAGGCTCATGCGGGTCAAATATGTAGAGAGAAGGCAGAGAGAATGGAAGAAACAAACAATTTCCAAATGTTCCAGCCCTCAGGATACTTATAAGCTCGCCAAAAGGCAGTTCAGTCGACTGAAGAGGTCACTTCAGTCGACTGAAGCTCCTCAAAAAACGTGCACCGCCTCAGTTCAGTCGACCGAACCCTTTGATTTAGTTGATCGAACTCAAGAAAAATGGTTCAGTCGACTGGACCAAGCCCCCCTGTCAATCGAACCCAAGGTTCTCAACCTACTGGTTTTTAGTTCAGTCGACCGAACAGGCTATTGTTTTGGTCTCGAGTTTTGTGTTCTAAGGCCAACCAAATAAGCCTAAACAAGGTCCGAGAAAGCATAAAACACGTCTATACATGCTGCTCTATAATTTCAAAGCATAAACCATGCATCGATGATATATAACATGAAGGAAAAACTCGTCATCATTTATATATATCAAAATTAAAACGGTACCGGGTCTTACATGATTCTTTAGGACTGGCTTGAAATTTAGCACACATGCATACACTAAATATGATATCAAATCTACTAGCAGTTATGTAAAGTAGGGATCCAATCATACATCTGTATCTCTTTTCCTCTATTGTTTTACCATTTTCATCCTTGTCAAGTTTTGTTGAAGTGCACATTAGAGTTTTCATGGGTTTTGCATATTAAACCTTTTCAACAAATCTTTTGTATACTTGGACTAATTTATGAAGATTCCTTCTTTTGTTTGTTTAATTTGAAGTCCAAGTAAGTAATTTAGCTCATCCATCATGCTCATTTCAAAAATTTTCATATGCACTTAGCAAAATCCTTGCAAAGAGTTTTATTAGTTGAGCCAAAGATGATATCATCTGCATATATTTGTACAACTAGCATGTCTTTTCTTGAGACTTGATAAAAAGAGTTGTATCAATTTTTCTCTTGAAAGCTCATTTTCAATCAAGAATTTGCTAAGCCTTTCATACTAAACTCCTGGTGCTTACTTTAAACTATAAAGAGTCTTGGTAAGTTTGTAAACATGATTTGAAAATTTTAGGTTTTCAAAATCAGGAAGTTGTTTTACAAAAACTTTCTCAAAAATAAAATCATTTAGAAATTCACTTTTGACATCCATTTGATAAAATTTAAAAATTTTAAAGCATGTAAATACAAGCAACATCTTAGTAGCTTCAAGCCTAACCACAAGAGTAAAATTTTTTATCAAAATCAATGTATTTTTCTTGATTGTAACATTTGGCTACCAATCGAGTTTTGTTCCTAAGAACTACTCTATTTTCATCCATTTTATTTTAAAAAATCTATTTTGGACCAATGATGGAGTGGTCGTTAGGTCTTGAGACTAAAGTCAACTTTGTTTCTTTCAAATTGATTTAACTCTTCTTGCATAGCCAAGATCCAAAAATTATAGTTTTTAGCTTTCTCAAAATATTTTGGTTCAGTCTAAAAAACGAATGCTAAATTACCACAAATATTATGTAGAGAGAATTTAGTTTTAATACATTAGGATGGGTCACTAATGATCAAGTCTTTTGAATAACCATAAGCATACCTCAAATCCTTAGGCAAATATGAATTTCCTTGGTTTGAAGAGCCAGCAACCTGTTGAACTTTAGTTTGCTACACATTTGTAACTTCCTCATGGTTTGGCTTTTCTTGTTCTTTGATGAACATGTCCTCAACAACTTTTTCTATGTCAACCAAGTTATCTTCACAAAATTCTTTGGAAGAACCGATGTTAACTTCATCAAATACAACATGAATAAACTCTTCAACAATTAGGGTCATTTTGTTAAAAATTTTATAAGCTTTACTAGATATAGAAAAGCCTAAAAAAATATCTTCATCAAATTTTGTATCGAACTTGCCTAAAAACTCTTTGTTGTTGTTTAAAATAAAATATTTACAACCAAAAGTATGAAAATAACTGACGTTTGGTTTTTCTTCCATTCCATAGCTCATATGAAGTTTTCTTAAGTGAAGCTTCAATTATGGCTCTGTTCACAATATAACAAGCTGTATTAGTAGCCTTGGCCTAGAAATATCTTAGTAAATTATTTTCACAGAGTATCGTTTTAGCCATTTCTTCTAGCATCCTGTTATTCATCTTAACAACACCATTTTATTAAGAGGTTCTAGGAGTAAAGAAATTATGATCTATATCACTTTATCACAAATTTTTTCAAAATTTTTATTTTTAAATTCTCTACTATGATCACTTCTGATACTTGTGGTTTGAAAACTTTTTTATGTTGAATTTTTTGAGACAATTTTGAAAAAGCAGCAAAGGTTTTATTTTTATAAGCTAAAAATAACATCCATGTGTATCTACAGAAATCATCAACAACAACAAATGCATATCTCTTGCCTCTAAGGCTAAGAGTCCTTGTTGGACTAAATAAGTCCATATGAAACAGTTGTAAGGGCCTAGAAGTAGAAATCACCATTTTTTATTGAAAAAAACTTCTAACTTGTTTGCCTTGTTGACATGCATTACAAATCTTGTCCTTTTCAAATTTGATTTGAGGTAAATCAATCATCAACACCTTTTTAAACAAATTTAAAACTAAGTTCATATGTACATGTCCAAGCCTTATATGCCACATCCAACTATTATCGCTTAAGGTAGCTAAGCACTTTGTGTCATTTTTAAATAGGTCATTGAGATTAAAAGTATAAACATTTTCATGCTTATGACCCTAAAAAATAATTTTGTTGTCTATTGAGTTTTCAATAACACTTAGTATGACCAAAGACAACCTTTTGGCCCTTGTCACGAAGTTACTAATGCTAAGAAAGTTATATTTCAAACCATCAATAAGCAAAATACTTTCAATAGAATGGGGATGAGTTTTACCAATAGAACCAACTCCAATAATTTTGCCCTTGCTATTGTCACAAAATGTCACAAATCCACCATCTTTGGGCATGAGGGAGGTAAATATTGATTTGTCACCTATCATGTGCCTTGAGCAGAAACTATCAAGATACCACATCATTTCTTTAAATGAGAATTTGAGACACACCTGCAAAAAAAATTAAGTTTTCATTTTTGGTACCTAAATTTTCTTGGGTCCTTTGGTATTAGTTTTATGTGTGTTCCCTTTGGAACTCAAACCCCTTTTACAGGTAAACCATATGATTTTCTATGTGGACAATGTGTGATAGTATGTCTATACTCATAACAATGAAAGCAAGTAGCATTGGAATTATTTGAGGATGCTTTAACAAAAATATTGCTCAAAAACTTTTGTTTCTTCTTTGATTGGTAGCCTATATTAGCCTTGTCAAAAATATATTTTTGCATACCAAGAAATTTATCTAAGTTTTTTTTCTTCAAGAATAAACTTATACACAATTTTTATAAGATCTTCAACTTTCTCATTTAAAATTTTATTTTCATTCCTTAAAGAAGTTACTTGGTTTGACAGTAAAAGTTTTTCTTCCTTTAAGACTTTAACTTCAACAGATGAGGAAAGAATCAATTTTTAAAGAATAGAATTTTTTGCATCTATTTTTCTTAGTTCATCATGCAAGTCTTCAAATGCAACTTGGAGTTCTTCTAAATAAAAAGGATCATTGGTTACCTCATTGTCTTCTTTGGCCATGAGGCAAAGATTAACAACTTTATTTTCTTTCTTTGTATCATTGGAGCTGCTATCTTCACTTTCACCCCATGCAACCAACATAGCCTTCTTGAATCCATTTTTGAAGTACTTCTTGAGTTGGGGACATTTAGCCTTCATATGTCCAAGCTTTTTGCATTCGAAGCAAATAATCTTATTTTCTTTGTGATCACTCTTGAATCTGCTTAATTTTTCCTTGAACTTGTTAGGCTCACCTTTGTGCCCATATTTCTTGAAGAATCTTATTTCTCCTTATTTTTTATTTCTAAGAAATCTTTTGAACTTTTTTGTGATGTGGGCTAGATCTTCATTTTCATCACTTGTGCAGTCTTCATCAGATTCGTCTTCAAGGATGGAAGATTTGAAAGCTATTCCTTTCTTCTTTTTGCTAACATCTTCATCATTCATCTTGATGTTCATCTCATGAGTCAGGAGTGACCTAAGAAGCTCTTCCAAGCTAAGTGTAGTGAGATTCTTTGCCTCTTGAATGGAAGTCACTTTAGCTTTCCAACTTTTAGGCATGCATCTTAAATTCTTTTTTACCATCTCTGCATTAGAATATACCTTACCAAGAGATTTCAATTTATTAATGATATCAGTGAATCTAGTAAACACTTCTAAAATGGTTTCATCATGCTTAATGTGATATCTTGGTATCCTACACCGAAAAGGCAGAGGGAGTTCCTGAGTTATAAAGAAAATTTTTTTGAACCTTTACACTCAACGATACCTTTTTTCAGGTGGTAAAAATCCTAGCAGAACTTCGCAGTTAAGTGTGCTTGGGCAGGAGTAATGCAAGGATGGGTGACCCATTGGGAAGAACAAAATCGTAAGGGCTTTTGCCAAAAGCGGACAATATCGTTGCCATATGAAGGGTCGGGGTGTTACACTTCATTTTAAATAATTCATAGTTATGAACAAGCATGCTTATTTTAGATTTCTTAACTTGGTTGGTTCCTTCTTGGGTAACCTCAAGTCTATCACATATTTTCTTGGCAGTGTCACATGTAAAGATTCTATTGAACTCATTTGGGTCAAAAGAGCAATATAAAAGGTTCATGGCCTTAGCATTTTTTTGTATCTCTCTTATATCAATCTTAGTCCATTCATTCCCAAGTTTAGGGACAGATGCCCCTTCTACAATCATAGTAGGTCTTTTCAGTCAATTCATGATAGCCCTCAAAAGGTCATAATTAACAGCTTAGATGTAGATTCTCATCATAACCTTCCAATAATTATAGTTTGTTCTATTGAACAAGGGACGTCCGTTGGTGGACTGACCTTCAGGCTGAACTGGTCCAATACTGGTGGTGGCCATGGATCCTCGGAGACGGTTAAGTCAAAAATAAGAATCTAAACTCTGATACCAATTGTTAGTCCTAGGCAACCTAAGAAGGGGGTTAATTGGGTTTTAAAAATAATAATAATTATTTTAAAAATCCTTTATAAAATATTTTATAATACTTTTTAAATTTCACTAGAAAATATATCAGCTAATAAAGCAATAAAAAAATTAAAGAGGTTAGAGACAGAAAATTGAACCAAACACTAAGAGTTATAATAGTTCAGCTTCTTCCAAGTCTATGTCCACTTCTCAAAATTTCTCTTGAAAATTTGCACTATGATTAAATGTTTCAAAGGCACATTCAAAATCCATTATAGCCTCAAGAAATTTTTACAAAATAATTCTCCATTTTTTCTATACTCTCTTGAACTTTTTTTAAGAAGCTCACACACTCACTTAAAAAATCAAGGATGACTCACCATCTTTTATAATAAATGTGAGAGAATAAAAAATTCACTAACTAACACTCATTATAAATGATTGAAAATAAATAAGTAAGAGAGTGAAGTATTGGTTGGAGGAGTTATGAGCAATAAATGCTTCTTTAAAAAATATGAGCTTTCAATGCAAGCAATAGAACAGTGTCCAGGAGATTTTAAGCTTTGAAAATTAACTCCTTATATAGCTTTTTGAAGTAAATGACCATTAGTGGGTTGGTGGAGACAATTAATGCTCTAAAATTGTACCGTTAGAACTAGTACGAGATTTGAATTTCGTTGGAGGTATCAACACAAATTTCTTTTGTGTGGATACAAAATGTCTAGAGCTTGGTTCTTTGAGTAATCGTGTCGACTAAGTTCTTCGTTGGTGTCGACCCATCAATTTTTTTAGTTTTCTTGGTGGGACCTTGGTGTCGACTCATATCAAAGTTGGTGTCGACTCAATGCTTCATGGTCTGCTCGAAGTGTTGACTCAGATCTTCATTGGTGTCGACACTACTGAGAAACTTTGGCTACAAGAAATTCGGTGTCGACCCAAATATATTTTGGGGTCGACTATTTTTGTCAGGCCAGCTACTGAAAAAATAGAGTTGACCTTTCTTCGATTTGGTGTCGACTCATAAATCTGATTTAACCTCGACAGTTTTGGAGTTGACTCATCTTCATTTTGGTGTCGACTCATAAATCTTATTTAGCCTTGGGAGTTTTAGAGTCGACTCATCTTCATTTTGGTGTCGACCCAAAATTCTTATTTTCGAAAGGAACCTCTGTGTCGACTTATAATCCTGTGGCGTCGACACTTTTAAATTAGAGTTGAGAAATGACTTAAAGTCCTGGTATTGACCCAATACTCTTTGGTGTCGGCTCATTGATCCCCAAGACTAGAAATCGAAAAATCACTTGGTGTTGATTTAAAACACTTTGGTGTCAACACAAGTTGAATACTGGTCCAATATTGGAGGTATCGACCCAAATCTGTGTGGTGTCGACTCATTTGAGTTCTTAAAACATCTCACGTAAATCAGCTAAGGTGTCGACCCTATAATTCAATGGTGTAGACACACTTAAGAATTTCAAGCATGCTTTTCCTTAAAGTGTTAACTCAATTATCAATAGATGTTGACACAAAATATTTTTTTCAAAAACACTAAGTATCAACTCATTTGATGTAAAGTGTTAACACAAATGGCTTAAGGTGTCGACTCATATGATGTGTAGTGTTGACACAACCCTTTTGAAAATAATTAAATATAATCTTTTTAAAATAATCTAATATATAAAATGAAATATAAAACTTAACATCTAATTAAAAAGTACTTGTGCTAACAAGTTGCAAAAATCTATACATATAGCTCATAAACATGAGATATATTGCTCTGATTTGAAAAAGAATTTGCAAGAGAGTCTTAGATTTGCTTAGAAGTATTACATAACTCCACTGTAGTAGCAATATGAGGCTCTAAACTATGCCACAGCCAATTCATAACAATAAAACCAATCATTTCCCAACTATAAAGAGTATAATTGCCTTTGAGTGGAGAAGGATCAGTGATGTACTTCAACCTCAGTTTGCCTTTGAAAAAATCTTAAAGGCAAGCACCTAAACTAAATAGTTAATACCATTAAAGCGTTTAGAAGTGATACAACGCGGCAAGTCATCATTTTTAAGATCACTAAGTTTTGTCTCAGTTATAGCAACTCAAGAAACAAGTGTAATCAACTCAGAAATCAACTGGTGATAATCGAACAAGTAGAAATCAACCAAAACTGTTGCAAAAGCTAAGAGAAGAGAATTGAACAAGGGGAAAAGAACATATCGTGGCAAAAAACAAGGGGCGTCGACCCTCAAACAACAAAAGAGTACTTAAAAACCCTCCAAAATCACCAAACAAGCCTAGATCTAGCAAGGACCATGAGTTTCGGCATCTATAGAGTAGATTCGGACCATCATAACCCACAAACAACAAGAACTAAAAGAGATCGCAGACTTGCGAAGTTGAACAGTCGGTGCCGAGCTTCAAAGTGTCCAAAAATTGACTAGAAACCCTCCAAAATCACCAAACAAGTATAGATCTAACATGAGAAGAGAGATTCGACACCCATAGGTTAGATCGCGACCACCAAGAACCAAGATTGAAGTAGCGAAGCACATATAGAAACCCTAGGGTTCCGAAAGTTTCAAAAACTTCGAAAAATCATGAAATATGCCAATCTTCTTAAAAAATTCATGGGAAAATCACTACAAGGATCAATAAACTGAGATGATCCGAACCAGAGAAGCAACGTTCGTTGTCGTCTGTACAGGCGCTGACGTTATACTAACGTCATCGTACGAAATATAACGTCAACGTGTTGTTTTCTTTGCGCGGTAAGAGCTGAAACTTTACAATGCTTCTAGGGTTAGATCGAAAATGTTCTGATACCAAGTTGAATAGTAGAATATGGATTTAGGGTTTGGAGAAGGAAAAAGATGAGATGAGAAAGAAGAAAAGATATGAGAATAAAGAGTTTAGAGAGGTTAATTAGTTTCATTCACCATCACTTCATTATATATTATTAGGTCAAAATAGGTACAGAAATACCATTAAAAAAATAAATTAAAATAGAAAAGAATCATTCTTAACATAGCAAGCCACCACCTGTGCACTTTTGAGATATCTTAGAATATGCATAATAGTATCCCAATAACAATTCTGTGGAGTATCTAAACACTGACTAACAACACTAACTACAAAAGAAATGCCTGATTTGGTAATAATTAAATATTTTAACTTTTCAAGCAATCATTTATATTGCCCTGGATCAACTAACAACCCACTTTGATTTGCAATTAATTTTGTGTTAGAATCCATAGGTGTGTCAATAGGTTTTGACTCTAACATTCATGTTTTACTTAATAAATCAATAACATATTTTATTTGAGATAAGGAGATATCTTGGCGTGATCTAGCCACTTCAATCCCAAAACAAATGTCTCAACTTTCTCGTATTTCTAGTAGGAAATTTGATTTGTAAAAATGATTTTAATTCCTCAATACCATTATAGTCATCACCTATGATCATAATATCGTCCACATACACAATTAACAATATCTTACTCGCTCTAGTATTTTTATAAAAAAACAGAACGATTTACACAGCATCTTTGAAAATCAAAACTAGTCACAGTGTCACTAAACCTACCAAACCAACCTTGAGGTGATGTTTGAGCCCATATAATGACTTTTTCAAGCGACACACCAAACCTGACTCCCCATAAGCAACAAAGCCAGAAGGTTACTCCATACAGACCTCATTCTGACACCATGTAAGAATGAATTCATCATATCTAGCTGATGTAAAGGCCATGCAAACACGACTGCAAGTGAAATGAAATGACAAACAGAAGAAATATTTTCCACTGGTGAGAATATTTTAGAGTAATCAATACCATACACCAGTGTCTATCCCTTTGCCACAAGATGAGCATTTATTTTGTTAACAATACCATCAGAATGAACTTTAACAACATACACCCAACGATAACCTACAACTGATTTTTCCAAAGAAAGAGGCACTACATTTCATGTATCATTTTGCTTTAATGCAAATATTTCTTCTTCCATTGCATGCTTCCAACCATAATGGAAAAGAACATCTTTATAAGATTTAGGAAGAGGAATAGCCAAAAATGCAGCAACAAACGAGTGATAGGAATAGGATAAACGATCATAAAAAACAAAATTAGAAATGATGTGAAGTACATGACCACTTATCCTTTTGAACGACAATTGAAAAATCAACAGCAGATGGTAGAGAACGAGGTTGAGGGTGATCTAGTGGCAAGGAGACCAGTGGCAAAGAATGAGAGAGAGATGGAGCAATCTTGACATTGGTGTAACGAGTGTAAACTTGCAAGTTAGGACAACTTAACCGTTTGATAGCAGTACTAGATGATAATAGTGGACTAAAGGAAATAGGACTAGGAACAAGAAAAGAAAGATCAAATACAAGATCATCTGTAGAGAGCCGCTCAAAATCATACGGGGTAGACTCAAAGAAGATCACATTATGACATACAAAAAACTTATGAAAGCAGGGTTATAACATTGCTAACCTTTATGAGCACAAGAGTAGCCTAAGAGAAAATACATTTTAAAACTTGAAGATCAAACTTGTCAATACTTAGAGTAAGTTGATGGTGAAAACAAATACATCCAAAGATGCAATGGGGTAAAACAAAGAGATGATCATGTGAAAAAAGAATAGAGTCAGTAGTTTGTCTATTAAGAACTGATGTGGGCATATGATTAATTAACAAGCAGTATGGATAGCATCACTCCAAAAACTTTTAGGGACATTCATTTGAATCAAGAGGATCTAACCAACTTTGATTAAATGGCAATTTTTGCGCTCAGCTACTCTATTTTGTTGAGGAATGTGAGAGCAAGATAATTGATTAAAGATGTCAGATTGAGTTGTAAAACTTACTAAAGGAATGAGAGAAATATTTTCTAACATTATCAATGCACAAAACGCAAAGATAAGTAATAAATTAAATTTGAATTTTAGCACAAAAAGATAGAAAATAGTTTCAAATGATCTTTCATTAAATAAAGTCAGGTAACTCTAGAACAATCATCCACAAAAGTAACAAAATACCAAAATTTCAACTTAGAAGTGACACGACAAGGACTCTAAACATCTAAATGAACTAACATCCAAGGACTTGACACTCGTTTATTAGCTCGAGAAGCAAAAAGAAACGATGATACATTTCCAAGTGACATAACTCACAATCTAAAACTGAAATGGAATTTAAACTAGGCACTAAAAGCTTTAAGTTGTCCAATGATGGATGACCAAGACGATAATGAATCTGAAGCGGAGAAGCAATAGTAGGATATGCACGTGGAGGAATTTCGGATGACGCCTTATTGCTCAAATAATAGGGACCACTCGACTCAAGTCCTTCGTCAATCACCTTCCTCGTCACTAAATCCTGAATGGCAACATAATCGGTAAAAAAAGAAATAGAACATTTAATAGTTTTGGTAAGTTGAATCACAGATGTCAAATTAAAAGGAAAATAATGGATATAAAAGACATAAAATAAAGAAAGGGAAGGCATATGTTGAATGGTTCTTATGCCTTCAACAGAACTATTAGAAGTTAAAACCATTCGTCAAAGTAATACGAGGTAAAGAAGAGGAAGACTTGAAATGAGAAAATATTTGAGATATATATGATTAGTGGCATCTGAATTGATAATCTATGGTTGAGAAATAGAAGAAGATGAAAGACAAACAGTAGAAATAACTTTTTGGGTTAGAGATACAACTGGAATAGATGTTTGCAATATTGCTTGATATTGAAAGAACTTAAAATACTCTTACTCGAGAACAGTGATATTCTTCTCCTTAACAGGAGGAGAGTAGGAAGAAGGTTGAACGCTGTCGAGTGTCACAACATTAGCAAATTGAGAAAGTAGAAATTCACATAATAATAGTGAAGAAAACTTGAATTTAAATAGTTTTAAAAAATGATGACAGATAACTCGAGGTAGAAGCGAAATTGTATAGTGTGGGAGGAGAAGAAATTGTATAGTGTGGGAGGAGAAATATTTAGTAGAACAATTTAATTCATTAAACTAATTGTTGAGCAAACGAAGGTCAAACTCATATTTATCCCTTCTTAAATAGATTTTTTAATTTTGAATTTTGTGTTTTATGTTTCAAAAAACTAAATCTTATTTGACCAATTGTTTTTCTAAAAAAATTAGGAAAAACTAAATAACACAGGAAATTGTTTCCAAAATTTAAATTCTTATTTTCACATAAAAATGAGAGCAATATGAAAATGATGTGTTTTATAATTTTTTTTTTTTGTTTCAAAAATGCAAAATTAAATGTTAGCCTTTTGTTTAGCATTTCTCGTTCGAATGCCAACTATCCATTTGGCTCTCCACTCTCTTTCTTTTGTGTTTGTGTGAGACTAATAAGTCGCGAGGTGACGGTTGCGGTAGATAGGGGTGGCGAGAATGACAGGAAAGGAGTTAGGGATGTCAAGAGATTGGAGAAGCTGGAGAAAGGAGTTAGGGATGAGTTAGGGATGTCAAGAGATTGGAGAAGCTGGAGAAAGGAGTTAGGGATGTCAAGAGATTGGAGAAGCTGGAGAAAGGAGGGTTAAGGGATGGCAGTGGCTAACCATGAAAAAAGAACTAGGGTGATGGGTAGCTATGGTGATGTTGGCTGCCGATGGTTGCTAGCGGAGTCAGTGTGAAGAGAAATTTCAAGTTTCGAATTTTTAGGTTGGTCTAGCAATTTGAATAAAGACAAAATCATAATTGAAAATCATTTTTGATGCATGCACTATAAAAAAAAAAAATAATAGTTGGTACATCTTTTTAGATGGGTGTGCATTTCAAAGCTTCTCGCACAAGTGAGAGGTACATAACAATTTTATTCATTTTTAAAAGAATATCGCTTGGCAGCTCAATTTTTAGATTTTAACACCAGTATTAAAATTGATTGACGAACCAAACAATAAACAAAAAAACATATAGGACTCGCGTGTCTCCCAAAATTAGTCCCCCCATAATTATCTTCCAACCAAATGCAGAACTAAATTTTTAAATAAAACCCACATGTCCATTAATCTTTATCCCACCATTTTAATCCCTTAATCAAACATGCCAATAGAGATAAGAAACAAAGAGCCATGAATTTTCATATGAAATCCAGAAATCACTCTCAACAGACCAAACTAAAATTTTTTTTATTGAAAAATCTGAAAACTAAAACCTTATTTGATAAATGATTTTTCATTCCCTACTACTTCCCCAACACGTTCGGCCACCTACTACTTCACATTTCAAAAAATCTCAATATTTTTAAAATAAATAACTATAATACCCTCAATGTAAAAAGTCAATTATACTCTAAAAAATTTGTGTTTTATCCCAAATACCGCATTTTAAAAAATAATAAGTAAGAAATATAAAATATTTCAACTAAAAGTAAAAAAAAAAAAACTATAAATAAATTATCACAAACAGCCTTACCCATTTTTTCCCGGTTTTCCGCTTAACTACTTTTTTTAAAACTAATTTTTTTAAAACTAATTTTTTACCCGTTCTTGTTTTGTGGGGAATTTTTTTAGATTCTTTTTTAAAAAAATTAAAATATGTTCAATTTGTCTTTTTTAAAACTTCTGCTTTTAGCTTTTTTAAAAATATTTTAGTATAATTATTATTTTTAATTTAACATACTTAAAAAATATTTTAGCATGATTATTAATTTCAATTTAACATACTTAATTCACTATACATGTCATTTGTCTCGAAAATTTATTGACTAAAAAAATAAACTAAATAATAATTTAAAATAATTTAAAACAAACTTGCTCAAAAAAATTGCTATAAAACATTAACCAAACATACTTTAAACCTTTTATACATTCCAAACATTACCTTAATAAGGTTTCACTACTAGTCCCATAATGCCCTATTTGTTTAGCCGGATTAAGGGCGAATAAATTAAACTAAGAAACAAGTGGCTCACCAAATGTTTTTTTTTTTGTTCTCCTTGTATTAAGAATTCTATATTTGTATTGCCAATGTGCGGAAGATTGTTAATCTATCATTTGTAGTACTAATAATACTAGACTCTTTAATATTATTAGTATCAAACATCAAATTATTTTTTCTTTTTATCTAACTATTAAAAATAACATTGTAACTTTTATCTTATTTTTTTTTCTACTTCAACCAAACATCTAACCGAATATAAATTAAATTTATCATTATATATATAATCTCATTTGTAATTTCTTAGAATCTAAAAAAATATGTAAAATTTTAATATTACTAATTTCTCTTATTCTATTCAATTCAATCAAACCTTATTCACAAGAAAAAAAAATCTTAAAAGAATCATATGGAATTATCTTTTGACTTAATTAGAGTCCCCCATTGGATTAATTACTTATTTACTTATTTAATTTTATTTATTTTTTATTTTCAGTAAATTTTTTTATCGTTTAATAAAATTATTGTATTTTTTGAGATAAGCCAAAAAAATAAATTTTTTATGAAAAAATATTTAAAAAGAGTTTAAAAAAAACAAAAATAAATCAAATTTTATGTTCCAGTTCGTGATCCAACAATAACTCTTACCAAAGTAAAATAACATCAAAAAAATTTATATAACCAATCTCAATTAATTAAAATAAAGACTTAATTTGATTTGATTTCGTCACTCAACAAATCACGTGGTAATTGATTGATATAAATTTGATGGAATCCGGGCTCTTTGCAAGCTTTTTACCCCTTGTAACACAATTTTCCAAGAATTAATGGAGAATACGTAATGGATCAAATATAGGCAAAGCACAGGAATTAGATCCCAAAAGATAAAAATCCCACTTCAAGCCAACTCTTGGAGGTTAACAAATATGAATTTATAGTGCCGGCCTGTCCTCTTTCTCTATATATATTTGAACAAACTAAAATTTTTAAATTAAAATTAACTCCAAAATTTTTTTTTTACAAGAAATCAACCAAACCTGTACCTGCAGGCTTTAAATTCTTTGTTTGATTTTTGCTCCTATAAAAATTATCAGGAGTTCAAGTTAAGATTGAATTGGTACTTCTACTCTTCGCATTTTTTCTTTATTAGGACTCCAAAAATGCCATTCTAGAAGTTTAATATAGTAAGTGACACAACTCCAAAAATAATGTGATTTTTTGTTTCACAATCAATCAAAATGAGACGAATACAAAATTTAAACATTTGTTAATAAGCAAGAAAATTTATAACACATTTCTACATATAAAAAAAAAAAAGAAGACTAAAAGCAAAAGATTTAACGGGTATGATGTAATTTTGTGAGGATGTAAATACAATAGTAGAAGAAAAATAGAAAAATTAAAAAATACAAGGGTACCAGAGGCATTTTTACATTTTTGGTGGAGGCATAAATATAATTATAGATAAAAAATACAAAATATAAGGTTTTAAATGTAATTTTACATTTTCAATGGGGGCAGAGGGGGGTGATTCTAAATACACACCACTTTGCTTTCTACACCCATCAAACTATTTTTTATTACAAATTTATCCCTCAAGTTACCAAAATAACCCTTAATCTTTAAAACCCTAAAATCCCACCACCATCGTCCCTCTATTATTTCCTCTCCCGCCACCATTCCCAACTTCTATCGCCACCCCAGCTTCTCCCCAGGCCACCATCACAGCCCCGCCACCCCTTTCCTTGAAACCCTAAACGTCACCCCTTCCCCTTGAAACCCTAGTTGTCACCTCTCTCTCTCTCTCTCCCTCTCTCTATCTCACACACACACACACACACACACACACACACACACACACACACTCTTTCCGCTCAGGTCAGTGAGTGCAACTCCTTATCTATGTTGAGAGAGTGATGGAGGGAGATGAATGGAGCAACTGCGAGAAGAGAGGGAGGGATAGAGTGGCATAGAGAGGAGGGGAGAAGAGGAGAGGAGGGTGGGGCAGCGAGGGTCACGGCGGTGGAGGTAAGCTTGCGAAGAGAAGGGCTATTAGCGTTGAGGTAGCCGGAGGTGGTGGGATGGTGGTGGGTCGAATAGAGTTACAGTTTGGGAGGTCAAGGATGAGGATATGTTGGGAATTAACGTGGGTATAGAAAATAAGTTATTTTTAAAAATTTTGGAAATGTGTATTTATTAGGCATGTGTACTCAACAATTTTCATGGTGTATTTAGAATCACTCGCACAAGAGCCTGCTACCTGCTGCCTGCTGGGCCTATGTTGCCTCCTCCCTTGCCTAGAAAGTTTTAAAGTCCTCTTAAGGTTTCACACTAGCAGAACTAGAGGTGTGCAAAGATGTTTGGATCTGATTATGGAACGAGACAGTACATAAAGCAAAAAAGTGAACTCCACTTTCATCTTTGGCAAACAAATTGAAGAAAATCAACAAACATCAAGGAGAACAAAAGATCACACAAGGCTGTATAAACTGAAGGCCTGCTCAGGTCAGCGAGTGCAACTCCTTATCTATCTAATAGTTTTTAAAAACAAAATAATTCAAATAGACTACTAACCCAACAAGTTGAATAAACAGTCCAATAAAATGGTCCAAAAGTTTTTTTTGTAACGACTCAAATGAACTAATGATTCAATAACTTGAATAAAGAGCCTAACAATACGGTCCAAATGCATAAGCCCAAGTTATTAGTAGTATCCAACTCATTTTTAATCTCCCATCGACGAGGGATGGGTGCCACATACATCCTTCTGCACTAAATAGGGCAGACCTATTAATTGCTTATTTTTATTATGTGTAAATACCAGAATATTTCTACATAAGAGAAAAACCAAACAAAAAAGTTGCTTCTCACCTTCACTGTGATAGCCAAGTGGAAACTACCACCAGTGGTAGCATTATCGCCAATCCGTAGTTGACCAAAGTGTCAACATCTTCTATTTTTCCCATCTTGTCATGAAATGTAGTCATCATACGTGTAAAAGGACAAGCACCCTGTTGATCCTACAACATGCATCACTTAGTCCTCGGTATCATCAACCATGTAACATGCTGGGTTCATAAATAAGTGAAAATCAATTCCTATAACGCTCTATTTGTTTCAGCAAAAAATATTTTCATAATGAAAATATTGTTCAAAAAATATTTTTCCTGTATTTGTGACTTTGGAAATGATGGTGCGAGTTGTGGTAGTGGTGGCAGGCTGCAGAAGTGGTGCAAGGTTGGGGTATGGAGGGGGCTGCTGGTAGGAGGGAGGGAAGGATGTGGTCGTGGCAATGGCGGTAGTGACGTCGGTGGTGGTGGTGGCAGTAGCAGGGTGGTGGGGTGGAGGTGGGGTAG
>JAOTRH010060526.1:0-18648 GCA_034768845.1 Heliamphora exappendiculata
AATCATTGGTGATCCATCTCAAGGTATCAAAGCTCGCTCTTCTCTACATAATATTTGTGGTAATTTAGCATTCCTTTCTCAAACTGAACCAAAATATTTTGAGAAAATAAAAAATGATGAATTTTAGATCTTGACTATGCAAGAAAAGTTAAACCAATTTGAAAGAAACAAAGTTTAGACTTTAGCCCCAAGACCTAAAGAGCACTCCATTATTGGTGCAAAATGAGTTTTTAAAAATAAAATGGATAAAAATGGAGTAGTTTTTAGGAACAAAGCTCGATTGGTAGCCCAAGATTACAATAAAAAAGAAGGCATCGATTTTGATGAGACTTTTGCTCCTGTGGCTAGGGTTGAAGCCAGTAGAATGCTGCTTACTTTTGTATGCTTTAAAAACTTCAAACTCTATCGAATGGATGTCAAGAGTGCCTTTTTAAATAGTTTTATCTTAGAGAAAGTTTATGTGAAACAACCTCATAGTTTTGAAAATCCAAATTTTTCTAACCATGTTTTCAAATTACCAACGCTCTCTATGGTTTAAAGCAAGCACCAAAAGCTTGGTATGAAAGGCTTAGCAAATTCTTGATTGAAAATGAATTTTTTAGAGAAAAAATCGATACCACCCTTTTTATCAAGTCTCAAGGAAGTGACATGCTAGTTGTACAAATTTATGTAGATGATATAATTTTTGGTGCAACTAACGAATCTTTTTCCAAGGACTTTGCTAAGTGTATGCAGGGAGAATTCAAAATGAGCATGATGGGTGAGCTCAACTACTTCTTAAGACTCCAAATCAAATAATCACAAGAAGGAATCTACATCAATCAAGCCAAATACACAAGGGACATATTGAAAAGGTTTGACATGCTGAAAGTAAAGGCTATGGGAACTCCAATGTGTCCTACAACAAAGCTTGATAAAGATGAAAATAGCATAGCAGTGGATGAAAACTGTTATAGAGGTATGATCGGATCCCTCTTATATTTAACTGCTAGTAGACTAAATATAATGTTCAGTGTTTGTACGTGTGCTAAATTTCAATCTAATCCTAAGGAATCACATGTGACCGCTGTTAAGCGCATCCTTAGATACTTCTTAGGAACACAAAACCTAAGATTATTTTATCCTAGAGGAATAGCATTTGAGTTATTTGGCTATTCAAATGCTGAATTTGCCGGATGCAAAGTAAATAGGAAAAGCACAAATAGTACTTGTCAATTCTTAGGACACTCACTAATCTCTTGGTTTAGCAAGAAGCAAAACTTAGTAGCCTTGTCTACAGCCGAGGCTGAGTATATTGCAGCTGGAAGCTGTTGTGCACAAGTTCTTTGGATGAAACAATAATTAGAGGACTATGATTTTCATTTAGATCATATCCCTATTAAATGTGATAATACAAGTGCAATCAACATATCCAAGAATCCTATACAACACTCAAGAACAAAGCACATAGAGATTAGGCATCATTTTATAAGAGATCATGTGCAAAAAAGAAACATTGAACTTGAATTTATAGGCACCGATTACCAGTTAGCGGACTTTTTCACATAACCTTTAAATGAAGAAAGAATATGTTTTATTAGAAGAGAACTTGGTATGTTATATACTCCAAATTGATGATTTATATGCCATACTAATCATGTCCTTTATTGCATTTCAATATGATCGATATTCTTTCCTGAATGTGAAAATGTGTTGATACAAGTTGAAAAAATGTCGACACAAATGTGTGTAGTATCAACACAAAACAGCATAGAAGTGGCACTGCGAACAAAAGTGTCGACCCAATTCTATTCAGTATCGACACCAATTGGTTCCCTGACTCTCGGTAAATTTGTGTCGACACAAATCTTAATCGTGTCGACCCAAATGGCCGAATGTGTCGACACCATCTGAACAATGTGTCGACACCATCTGACAAATGTGTCGACACTAGTTCCTATCTTCTATACCCACACGCGATACGAATCGTGTCGATACCAAATACAATTTGTGTCGACACAAATCGTTATGCATATAAAAGTGGCGTCGGTCCCTAAAATGTTATTTCATTTCCCATTCTCTCTCCTTATAAATGATTCGTCTCCCGCCTTCTCTCCTTCAAACCCTGAGTCAACCCCTCATCTCCGTCTCAAATCCAAACCCAAATCCATCAATATGGCACCAAAGACGATGGGTAAAGGATCAAAGCGAACTGAAGAGAGCTCGCCTTCAAGCCCTAGGACGTCGAAACGGAAGAAGACGACCAAGGCGACAACGATTACGACGGCAACAGCGACAACCTCCGTCCCACAAAATGTTGCCTCCTCTAAGGTAATCTCCTTCGAAAATCCTAAATCTCGTCAATTTTATTTTTCTTCGTTTGCAAATTGTAAAATCTGCCCCGGTCGTTCTATAGATTTTGAATTCTTTAACTCCATTGAAATGAGATTTAAGGACCTCTTCTCAAGTCTTGGGTGGAAAAGGCTTTTACAAATCAAAGAACCGCACTATCCCACCTTAGTCAAATCCTTCTTTGCTCACATGCACATCTTACTGATTCCAACCACAATCATCACCACTTGGGTGAATGGTAAAGATATTGTTCTTTCCCCCTCCTCACTGAATGAAATCTTGGACATTTTCACAGCCAGAAACCTATTGAGGTTGAAGGTTTTTCTTTTGTTGAATCCGTGAAAAATATTTTTAAAAATGATGAAATCGACCCAGCCAAGACTTTAGAGGCTAACTCTCTTAAACCAAAAATGCGCATCCTTCATCATATGGTCAACCATATTTTTCTCCCTTACATGAAAAAATTTCGTGGCTTTTCATGCATGCACATCTTTCTTATGTGGTGTATTCTAGAAAAGAAGAACATCAATCTAGGTTTTTTTTTCATGTCTCACATGCTCATCTCTCCCTCACGGGATGTATCTCACCAAAGTGTTTCGACACTTTAAGATCAATCTTTCTGAGGATAAGGCCATTACCTTTTCTAAGCATGATCTATATGAAAAATCCTCTCTAAAGCATCTGCAAATTGCATATGTGGATGGTGTTTGGACCACCACTCGTAGAGGTACCCCAGTTTCTGCTAGATCTTTTCCTCCATAGGCTCCCAGAAATATTTTCTCCATCCCCATAAATCTTGATTCTTCTCATTCCCATCCTGTCTTTCATGACTCTTTTGATACTTCTGGTCCTTCTCACTCTACTCCTCCTCATCCCACATCTACTCCTGTGTCCCCCTACTGCTGCTGCATCATCATCCTCTGCTTCTATCCAAATGGACTTCTCTGAAGTCCTTTCATCAATCAACTCCTTGTCTTTCAAAATCACTCTCTTTCAGGCCAAAGTCGACCAATATTTCTTTGACCTAAATCATACCATTTCTGCATTGTCTGAGAAAGTAAAACACCTTGACAAAATAAATCGAAGCCTCAAACGCGACGTAGAAAATGCCACTGAAGCAGGGAGCGCCCTCTGTAAAACGATAGATGAAAATATTGCATCTATTGTCACTTGCGATAAGGCCATTCTTCATCAAGTGCGCAAGGAGTATGACCAAGGTATAGTCACTGCGGTGTATGCCAACTCCCAGAAAGTAGAAGATCATCTCAAGTGGATTCAAGAAACTTGGGCCAAACAGTTCAAACCCAGAGAGTCCAAAGAGGAAAAAACAATAAGACTGAAAATGGAAGCCGACCTAGCTTTGGCAGCACGATGGGAAGCCCTTGCAGTGGGTGAAGTAAAAGACGAACGATCACGCGCCACCAAAGAACGAGCCTCCGCAAGCAAAGAGAAAGCCAAAGCCAAGAAGGACTTCAAGTAATTCATGGACGATCAATAGCCCTCTTTTTTTTAAAAATTCCAAAAGGGGAGAAATTACAGTAGAAAAGACAAGGAGAGTGAAAGAGGAGAAGAAAAGAAGTAAATGAGAGTTTCAAACTTTTTTAAGTTTTTGAATGAAGAAGAAGTTGTAATAGTTTTTTTTTTTAACATACATTTCCTTGGTTAACTTGGATGAATGGTTTAAATGTTGTGAATGTTCGAACAATTTTTGTTTTAGATGAATGGTAACATAGTTCTTATGTCTTTATATTTTGCTCATTATATCTAATTTATTTACCTATGAATGTTTGTTGAATGGATTGGATATGAAATTGAATGTGATTGAGTAAATCACTTGGCATATATTTACTATTTTGCACAAATAAAAATAAATTCAGAATACTTCTTGATCTCTTGTGCAAATTATGTTAAAAATTGTATGCTTTCACTCCGATGTATGGCTAGTTATTATAATTACTTTTAATATTTAAGGCATATCGATAAAGAGAGAACTCTTGTTAAAAAATATTTTAAATTATTTTTAAAAAAATATAAATATGGTTGTAATCATAAAAAATGGGAGATTGTTAGCCTAAGGGTTTTTTATTCTGATTTTGATAATTTTGATAATTTATTTTTTAAGAATAAATGAATTTAAATGAATAATATTTTATATTTTCAAAATGAAAGTGTTAACATATTTTAAACAATTAAAGTTGACACATTAGCCAAAAAAAATTATTTATATATCAAAAATGTTCAAACACTTAAGCATTCTTGAATAAGAATATTTCGTGTTGATCTTAATTAAAAATTAAGTCAAACATCTTTAAGACAAAATATACTTAAAGCATATCAAGTGTATCATCACATATTGATCAAATGATTTGACACCATAACAGTTCATAAAGCCTTGTTTCAGGTATCAAAGCTAGTGTCGACACAAATAAGGTTTGTGTCAACTCAAAATAGCCTTTGCTCTAAAAGACTCAAAATGAGTCGACACAAATAGAATTTTGTGTCGACACAAAAGTGATCCTCACTTTTGGTATTCGAAAGTTTGGGTCAACACAAATGAAAAATGTGTCAACACAAAAATACCGAGGCTGACAGCAGAATTTTGGTGTCGACCTCAAAGCACATATGTGTCGACATAAAAGTCCTGAGGTTGCCTGCAGAATGTTGGTGTCGACCCCAGAGACCAAATGTGTCAACACAAAAGAACCGAGACTTCCTGCAGAAATTCGTGTTGACACCAGAGGCAAGTTGAGTCGACACAAAGTTGTTTCTTCGGATGCTGAAGCTTTCAAACGAGTCCATCCCATATTCAAATGTGTCGACACCAGAATGTTAGAAGGTAGAATGCTGAAATTGTGTCGACCCCTCAGAAAATTTGTGTCGACCCAACCACTTGAAGAACTCTGCCCTAGACACTTTGTGTCGACACCAAAGGTATTTGTGTTGACGCCTGCAACGAAAATTCAAATCGCGACCGTTCTCAACGGCTGAATTTTTGGCATTTATTACTCCCACCTACCTCCAACGATCATGATACCACAAGAACTTATATAATTAGTTACTTCTCAGCATTTAAGAAGGTTGGAGACTTACATTTACTGATCTATTGCTCAAATCAATCTCAGAAATTTCAAAGCTCACATTTATTGATGTAACTCGAGTTCTTGTTCCTCGTCTCTATTTACTTTCTCATTTATTGTAGAATTTTTCTGTAGAAAGAATGAGTGTTCTTCGTTAATACATCTCATTTATTGTATTCAATGGTGAGTCATCCTTTATCGTTTGAGTGAGTGAGTGAAACTCATCAAAGAAGAGTTCAAGAGAGATTAGAAGAAAACATGGGCTCGTTTTCATAGAATCTTCTTGAAGCTAAAATAGGTTTGTGAATGTGCCCGTAAATATTCAATTCATTCAAGCGAAGTCTTGAAGATTGTAAAGGTTTGAAATACGCCCGTGAAGTATTCTGAAAAGTAAAAATACTCAAGTAAGATATTGAGGAGTAGACGTAGGTTAGGATAAAACCAAACCACTATAAATCTATGGAGTTTAGTTCGATCTCTCTATCCCTCGTCTTTTAATACTTGCATTGATTTCATATTTGCTTACCTTGTCTTATTATAATATTAAAAAATTTCTAATGTCTTGAAGCCGAAAATGATGTCTTGAAGCCCAAGAATCTGGGCCTTGTAATTCTCGGTGGCTTCTGCCACGCCTTCAGCATAGGCCTTCTCTAGAGCAAAGGCCAGTTCTGCCTTCTCTAGAGCAAAGGCCAGTTCTGCCTCGGCCTTTCCAAGCTGAGCCTAAGAGGCTATCAGTGCCTCCTCTTTCTCCTTGATATGCCTCTTTAGGGCAGTCTCTTGTATTTCAAGCTCGGAAGCTCTTGCCCCAGTAGCATCAGCGATCTTCGTCTTCTCCCTAAGATTACCTTCTAGTTTCTCGATCTGTTGGAGATACTTAAAGTTGGCATGGCATAGCGTGGTCAGTTCGGTCTGTTGGGCCTCAACTCGCTCCATCGTGGCCACCACGTGTTAAAGGCTCTGCCCAAATAGAGGGAAAGGCATATGTAGTTCAGATAAAGCATGTTAAAATAAAAAGGTAAAAGCAAAGAATGTTAGAAGAATACCTGGATGGAATGACAGATTGTGGACTTCACCAGCTTCTCATGTGGAAGCTTCTGAACTTCTTCCATGTCAGCAAGAAGAAGGAGGGCCTTGCTTAGCCCGTACGAAGTATCCGGGGATGTCGCTCTGTCTTCAATCGTAATAGGGCGGTCCCCCTTCGACAGTATGGAGGTCCATTGCTCCGGGCCCTCATCAACCTCGACAGCCTCCATCCCCTTGGCCTTCCCCTTTTCTTTTTCCTTCTCCTTCTCCTTCTCTTTCTATCCTTCCTTTTCCTTCCCCTTGTCCTTCTCGACTATGTCAGCTGCCTTCCTCAGTCTTTTAGGGGCTGGTGGGGGAGCTTCTTGGCCAGTTGCCGCTATGGATAGTTCGACGGCTAGATCGATGGCCTTTGACCGAGCATTTGAGGCCACCATCACCTTCTTCTTCGGGCTCCCAAGGCTGAGGAACTTCGAAAGATCAACTACAGGAGCCTTCCTCTTGGTCATCTCTTCAATTCGAATTAGCTCAAAGGCGTCTGCGGAAGAGGATGATGATGAAATAGAGATCGTATAACCCGGCGACAAAGGACCAAGTTCGTCAGCAATCAAGGAAGGTTGGGCAACGATCACTTGTCGCTCTACCCGGATAAAGGGGAGCACGACCGCTTCCGAGGCGTCTGAAGGGGCAGAGGACTCCGCCACTACCCTAACACCAAACGTGTTAGGCCTGATGAAGCTTCGGTATGTTGGAATGTACTTGAGCAGGATGTGGGCAGCTCTTCCAAGGCCTTTTTGTTCGGGAGAACCTTTATATTCCCAGACCTTCTTTAAATCTTCTAAGTGAACACCGAGTAAGGGTCCATGAGCCGGATTGTTGGCAATGGCACCTGTGCCGAACAAAAATAGATAAGAATTTAGGAGGTCATAAAAGCACTGGAGATAATTGAAGAATAAAAACAAACAGGTGGTGGTGAGAACTACCGGGGCCGAGTCCATCTTTCCGAGGAACTGTGAAGATGTTATTCTCCTCATTGGGATCGAACTCAAAGTTCCCGATTATGTAGAGAAAGTCGTCATCAACATCTTTTCCCGAGTTCGATAGTTTGATCACCAATTTTTTGCTCGCTCTTTTTGCTTTGAGGTAATAGGACCCCATCGAATGCTTAACCATGTTATAATAACAGACAATTTTTCAGATACCAAGATTGGTACCCAGGATTCAGTTAAGTTTCACGATGCCCATTATCACCCTAAATACGTTAGAGGAAACCTACATCGGGCTCACTCTGTAGTGCCGCATTACTAGGCGAAAAAGAGGATGAAGTGGGAACCGAACTCCCACTTCTACTATGGAAACTAGTGGAAGGGAAAGCTTTTTTCAGTTCCCCTCACGCGAATCGCCGGCGCGAGCAAGGTTGATCCCAACGTCATCAGGAACCTGGTACCGACGTTGAAAGTCTCGAATTGTCGCCGGCATCGCTACCAGTTTTCTGAGTTTGCCCATTCCACTCAAGATTTTCTTTAAAAGAAAAAAAGATGAGAAGAAGAGAAGTAGAGGAGGGATCGAAGTAAGAACGGGTAGAGCTCGCCTCAAAGCAAAAAGAAGGGGGAACGAGACAAAGAGAATGCTTACAAAACCACCAGCCGCAAGTCCTTGTTGCCATGATCTGGATATGTTTCGCCGGAATCTGGGTTCTTAATCACTGGAGCTCGCAGAGAGGAGGTTAAAAGTTCAAATAGAAATGGTGAAAAAAGGATAAACAAGGCAATGCGAGGGGTTTTTATACCCAACGTTTCAAAAGACGGGAGTATTTAATGCACCGTATGTTTGAAATGACGCAATCATTGATCCGACATTTGGCACCACCCCCATGCGCCAATCGTAGCACGCCACGTCAACAAAACAAGGACTCAAGGATAGCCGTCATCATTTATAAGGGGATGCCAAGGGATATAGACAAGTGAACTACCACCCGAAGAACCGAGTAGAAACCTCCGAACAAGGGAGCACCCCATGGGGCTCCAACACCAGCACATATCCCGAACAAGAATAGCCCGGGGAAAGATGCTCATCGAACAAACAAAATGTAAAAGCTTTGACTTTCCACTAAGCTCTCCGATCAAGGAAAAACCAGAGCTTGGGGCAGTTGAGGGTGTACAAAACTGCAGGCTTAAAGCCCAGCCCTAGTAAGCAGGACTAAAGTCCCAACCGAAAGGCCAACCCATTACGTGTCCGACCCAGGACGAGTTCAGGCCACCCCATAGGGTGTAGCCCACGTTAAAAAAGATCCACGTCGACCATAAGAAAAGGGATAGCTTAGAAAGATCCTATCCTTGATACAATTTGTTTGGGTATATAGGATCTAATATCCTAGAGCAATTAGAATCGCTCTAAGATACGGCAAAATCTCTAAGGGATAAGAGGTAGAGTCCTAAAAGGACTCAGCCTCCTTGGTTTCTAACCCATATATAAAGGCAAGTACTCCATACCCACAGGTATGCAATCCTAAGCCCGGTTCATGATTAGAAACCTCCTTGAGAGAAGTCTAACTTGAACGTCGGAAGGCACTAACGGTGTTCTTGGTGTTGCAGGAGTTCGGCAACTGTGTGAAGAGCCTCCAGTGAGTTCGGTAACGAGGAGTTCAGATCATATTTTGTTTGGGATCATCATATTTGAATCGGTTCGTTCGATTTTGATTGTGCCAACCAGGTTTCCAGTTTGAAAGAAGTTTTGACAAATACTAAATATTAGGACTTTGAGCACATTTAAATTTTGACAACTCTGTTTAATGTAAAAATTTTATGATTGAAGGAATTTAGTAATCTTTATAATTCTGGATGTAAAAATCCTAGTTCGTTTAGGAGCTATAGGATTATTAAAACTCCTGTTGAATTTAAGAGTCTCAAAGTATTTGGAATTTCAATTGTGTTAAAAGCTTCAAGTTAAGAGTCTTATTCATATCAAAAAATTGAAGTATAATACCTGAAACTCAAAGTACAAGTGATTAAAGCAGGTTCGAGCAAGTGCAGTTCACGCATAATACAAACTGTCACATGACCGCTTGAGCGGTGGATAATACGCTCCAGCAAACTTCTTGCAGTTTCAGTTTCATCAAAACTAGGAATGCTACAGGTTTTTTCCTATATAAGGAGGTATAAACCAGTCTCGAAAAACACACTTCAGAGCATAACATTCCAAAACTTCTAGATTACATTCAAGTCATATATTTGAGTGTCTTTTGAGTTCTTAAAAGAACTAATAAAGTTCATGTTCGACTTAGATGAATTTCTAAGTTTACCGGCGATTGATTATGAGAGCGTAAAATATTGAGGATTCGATACTTTTAAGAAGTACCAAGAATTAGTGTGGTGGTGATCAAGTATGGGAACGGCACACGTAGATTCGACAAGCGAGACTTAAGGCGTTTAGGTTGAGAATTCGACTGTAATTTGCAAGTGATCTTATAACTGTCAATTGGTATAATACTTAATTTACTTGGAATTGGATTTGTCCCATGATTTTTACTCAAATAGAGATTTTCTATGTAAAAAATCGCGAGTCTCTCTTTTGTGTGATTAGTTTTATTTTAAATATTTTTTGTAATTATCTAATTAAAAATAAATTAACGATTGACGTTATTTTCCTTCCATTGCACATAAAATAATTCAAATATTATTTTTTTCACTAACTATTTGAGAAAATGAGGCGATGGCGATAACCTTTCCCTGCTCTCCTTCTTCGCAAATCTCATTATTTCTTTCCTCTACAATCTTTGTTTTTCTCTATCGTAATCTTCCACTCATATTTGTTCTTTTTTCCTTTTGTTGTGATATATGTTTGGTTTGTGTTTTCATTTTTTTAGTGTGTGTGCTTTTTTTCATTTCATAATTTGTTCTTCACCATCTCATTTTTTTTAAATAACTCATTCATATTTAGGATTCTAAATATTTATTAAATTGATATAAGTAGATCAACGCTGATAACAACAAGATTAAGGCTAGGCAATTACCTGCGGCCTTTTTCAATAAATTTTTTTGCAAAAGTTATGTACAGACCATGTACGATGTTGTTCTATCTGGTCGTTGAAGAAGGACATCTATGTTCGGCTCATGGTAATTGATTTTTTGTCTTGTTTGTCAAATTTTTTTTTGTGTTTTAATTATGTCTTTATGTGATTTCCTGTACTGAAGTTTAGTTTTTTCTTATGTGGGGTTTTTTTTTCTCTTTACGTGAATGGCTTTCTCTCTTCATTTGGAAAAGTGTTTTACTGTATTAGACATACTTCTTTGATCAATATTATTCTGAATTTGTAATACATTTAAGTCTGTTGGCATTTTATGATAAAAAATAATTAAAAATTATTTAATATGATTTGACTTACATATTAGATATTTTAAAATTACATAAAATCGAACCGAAACATTGTTTAATTTTATTAGATTCGTACTAAATTAATGTAATATATAAATAAAAAAACTAAATGCTAATGGTTCTCTTCTATTTTTTCTATTTTTTTATTTTCAAAAAACTATAAAGAAGCAAGTCTGAATCTATATAATATACAAAAACACAAGTCTAATCTTTATACTTTTATTGCTAAAAAAAGTTTGAATCTTTATAATTTTGTACTGTGGTTTCGTTTTTTGTGTACCATTTTTGTCCTTTTTAAACAATAGGAAGAAAGAGAGTAGAAAAACATATATTCTCACTATTTCTTTGCATAAATACATTTTAAAATTTATCATTAATATTGAAAATTGAGGATGCTTAGTATAACAGAACTTTAAAATTTAGAGATTATAACTGAAATGATGTAATTATAATTTTAAGTATAAATTATAAATATTTGTTATAATTATAAATTTATAATTTTAAGTAATAAAATCTATAAGCCGACTTGCTTATAAGCAAACTTATTAAAAAAATTATAAGTAAACATGTTTGCATATTCTTAACTTCTTAACCTAACAGTCTAACGCCATAGCATGCTATGGCCATGTTGGGATAACTTTTAAGTTGATGATGTTTTTTTTTTTTTTTTTTGTAAAGAAGGCAACTTTTAAGCTGTTCTGTTTAGTTTTTAAAATAAGTTAACTATTTTTTTATCTCTAAATTTAAAAAAAAATTAATATATATCTCAAACACTTTAATTTTTTTTCAAACAAAATTACTATAATAATTTTATTTAAAAAGTTAACTTTACTCACACAAAAAAAATTCGTGTTAATATCCAAAATACTATAACTTAAAAGCTAAAATAAAAATATTTTAGACATTTAAATAAAAAGTAAAATAGCTACTATTAAAAATTATTCCAAACAATATAACTTTATTTATTTATTTTTATTCTCAAAATGCTAAAGCTCTTAAAAGCCAAGATTTTTAAACATCCCAAATAGGCACTATAATATAAATTTAAGAGCAAATTTATAAAAAATAGTAAAGTGATAGTATTTACAAGAACGTAAAGTGAGAATATCATTTTTCTTTTTTAGTACTTAGGAATGATGGATAGAATTATGTACATAATCAGAAATTTAATTCATAATTAGTTAAAGCAAAATAAAAATTATAAAGTTGTTGTTAATCGTTATATAGGGAGATAAAATAATTTAAAGTCTAGTATTAATAATAATATAATAGCCAAAGTATTAATTATTTTAAAAATAGTTCTTAATATATCTAACCATTAATTCGAACTCTCCTATATAAATGTGAAATTATTTCTAAAAAAAAATTAAAAAAATGGTGCCCGCATGTCCTCCAATTTTATCCCGGTCCCAATCCCATAAACCATTTTAATTTATTTGCTTTTAAGTTTTTTGACTTTTCTTATATCAATTTTTAGTTTTACCATTTTACATATAAATTTAAATAAATTTCAACCAAACAATCATATTTCAACTCATTTAGGGTGAAAGGTAACCATGAAATTTCACATTAAATTTATTTAATTTTTTTAGTGGCTTAAAAGTCACTATTTTCTTAACCAAATAAATTTTTTGGGTTAAAGTGACTTAAAGTCAAAAAATCAACTTAAAGTCAAGTTGCTAAACAAACTCATTAAGTCATGAAATCAAAATTATATAAGCAAACTATAAATAGAAAGAAAGATAATAATAATAATAATATGTACGCACTTAAGCAAATTTAATTTGGTACATATAAAAATGTATGCTGCGTTTTTTAATATATCTCTGAAGGTATGATCAGCGACTTTATAAGCATAATGGCTAATAACTGGCACTTCATTTCATATGATTAAATATGTGTTTTAAATTAACTTCCCCAAATTTTTCCCTTGATTTATTGAACAATTTAACGAGTATCAAGCTAAGTAAAATTTTAAAACGCGAATAAGCAGTTATTTCCTGTGGTAAGAGTAAAGTTACAATACTTAATGATACATCTAAAAGAACAATCTTATTTTCAAATTGAAAATGTAAAATTCAAGTTTTCCATAAATATGTCTTCTCTATTTCATAACTACTCTACACAAAAAATTAAATCTATAATTTGAGCAACTTATGTTTCTATTATAGTGTAAAACACTTTTAATTGATCATCATTCAAATCATCATTCAAACTTACGAGTAATGATTCAAAAGATTATAACTATGAGGTCTTATCGTAATCTAATTCCTTCCTTATGAGCCTATTCTTAACAAATTCATCTGAGCAAGATACTGGTAGTGGCATTGGTGGAAATTCTTTGAGAAATTTGCCTTTTTATTCCAATGTGTTCAATTTCCAGCTACCATAAATTTCTCGACTCATCTTCTTGAATACGTAAGTTATGATCTCTAGTTTACCTCATTGTTCGGTTTTATATAAATCGTCTGTGAGGTTAATCCAATGATTCTCTCACAATTTATATGGATTTGTAATTTTCAAAAATATTAGCATTGCGCAAAACATATTATTTCGTAGTTAATATCCTGATGTCCATGTTGAGGCTTTTGTTAAAGCTGCATCCAATTTGTTATCAATTAACCGTCCTAATATCTTCATAGAATTTTGTATCTCGAATCATAGTAAGCAACATATATAAATAATACTGTTCTTTATAATTTGAATGTGTATATGATAACCTACTAATGCACATCCATTGTTACCTCATTTTCCACTACTTTTGTTTATGATTCCAGCCCCATGAGTTAGGAGACTCTTCATGCGTTAACGAATTTTCATATGCATAATCTTTGATAGCTTGAAACCTCTTTGTAAAGATTGTTTAAGTACTTTCGGATTTTGGTTGATTAGCAATATTCCATCAAAATTTTTGAATAAAACATATTGTTCACTTGGTAGGTGGTATTTTAATAGTTCAAAGTAGGATAGTATTTCTATAATTCAAACTCAAAGATTCGCCATCATGATTTAGTTGCAGAGACATCGTCAATCCAACTATTGTTTCATCTCGCCGTCCTTCTAATAACGACATTGACCATTACTGTTACATATACTAATGTTATTCTCAATTATAGTAATTGCATAGTGAGGACGTTTTTTATGTGCTTTCTATAAGTACTTAATTAATTTGTTGTGCTCACAAAACTCAAGCATTACAAAGCACAATGAGCACAATGTTTTTTCCAACAACTTATTAATAATTTCACTCCTTTGTGTTATAGTCATGCCAACACAAAAATGAATTCGAGTATAAACTTGAGCCCACTTTTCTCGCAACTAGTGTATCCCATGCAACCATTCTTTGTCTTTAATTAAGCTCATAACCTTTTAATAATTTGCCCAACTTTTGTTAAATTGTTTAACTGTCTCTATATTATATATGCAAACTTTAAATCGTGGTGCAAATAATTTAAACTTGACAAATGCCATGGCTAAGTGTTGTAGCATAAAAATGCCATAAACGTGATGAGATTCAAGAAATGTAACACTGATAGCATTTAGAATTGCTTTAAATTGATCTGTAAAAATACTTCTTGGTCTGTTTCCTACCGTCGCCTCCTAAGAAAGTGGAGAACAACCACACCATTGCATTAGTTGTTTCGCCATATGTAGATGGGATAATTCGCAGACTAGGTCACTCTTTTTAAAACGTTTTATGGCTTTATTTTCTTCATGCACGTAGTTTACAGCCGTATTGTTCTTAGGATAAAATAGCTTATAATATTAGACTTTATCTCGGTCTTTCTAGCATTAAGAAAATCGGAATGCACCATACATTCAGCCAAAATTGCTCACACAGCTAAATTAGCTTTAGTTATATATTAATTTTAATAAAAGTATATTTAGCCTTTGTTTGGTTACCGGCTTTAAGTCGGCTTAAAGTTGACTTTTTGACTTTTTGCTTAAAACCTAAAAAGTCAAAAAGTCAAAAAATTTCATTTTTTAACTCCTAACTTTTTGCCTATTTACTTTTAGGCTTTTTGGCTTTTCTTATATCAATTTTTAATTTTACCTTTCTACATATAAAATTAAATAAATTCCAATTAAGCAATCATACTTCAGCTCATTTAAACTGAAAGGTAACTATGAAATTTCACATTTAGCTTAGTTGGCTTTTTTGATGGCTTAAAAGTCACTATTTCTCTAACCAAATGAACTTTTTGACTTAAAGTGTCTTAAAGCCAAAAAGCTGGCTTAAAGCTCAGTTGCCAAACGAACTCATCAAGGCATGAAACCAAAATTATATAAGCGAATTATAAATAAAAAGAAAAATAATAATAATAACACGTACGCATTTGAGAAAATTTAACTTGGTATATATAAAAATGTATGCTGTGTTTTTTAATATATCCCTGAACATATGATCAACGACTTTATAAGCATAACGGCTAATCATTGGCTCTTCATCTCATATGATTAAATATGTCTCTTAAATTAACTTTCCCATATCAATTCCTTGATTTATTGAACGACTTGACAAGTCATCAAGCTAAGTGGAATTTTAAATCGCAAGCATGCAATTATTTCCTATGGTAAGAGTAAAGTTGCAATACTTAATGACACAACTAAAAGAACAATCTTATTTTCAAATTGAAAATGTAAAATTGAAGTCCTCCATAGATATGTCTTCTCTGTTTCATAACTACTATACACAAAAAAATAAATCTCTAATTTGAGCAACTTATGTTTCTATTACAGTGTTAAACGCTTTTAATTGATCATCATTCAAATCTACGAGTAATATTCAAAAGATTATAACTATGAGGTGTTATCCTAATCTAATTCCTTCCTTATGAGTCTATTCTTAACAAATTCATCTAAGCAAGATAATGGTAGTGGCATCGATGGAAATTCTCAGAGAAATTTGCCATTTTTTGTTCAATATGTGCTCAATTTTAAGCTACCATAAATTTCTCTACTCGTCTTCTTAAATATGTAAATTATGATCTTTAGTTTACCTCATTGTTCTGTTTTATATAAATTGTCTATAAGGTTAATTCAATGATTCTCTCACAATTTATGGGTTTGTAACTTCCAAAAACATTAGCATTGAGCAAAACATATGTTTCTTAGTTAATATCTTGATGCCCATGTTGAGGCTTTTGTTAAAGCTGCATCCAATTCGCTATCATCATCAAGCAAGTTAAGTACAAGACGCGCAACTCTAAAAGTTGGGCAGAAAGCACTATTAACCGTCCTAATATCTTCATAGGATTTTGTACCTTGAATCACAGTAAGCAACATATATAAGTAATACTGTTCTTTATAATTTGGATGTGTATATGATAACCTACTAATGCACATCCATTGTTGTCTCATTTTCCCCTACTTTTGTTTATGATTCCAGCTCCATGAGTTAGAAAACTCTTCATACGTTAACGAATTTTCATATGCATAATCATTGATAGCTTGAAACCATTTTGTAAACATTGTTTAAGTACTTTTGGATTTTTGTTGATTAGCAGTATTCCATCAAATTTTTTGAATACAACATATTGTTTATTTGGTACGTGGTATTTTAATCGTTCAAAGTAGGGTCATATTTCTATAATCAAACTCAAAGATTTGCCATCAAGATTTAGTTGCAGAGACATCGTCAATTCAAGTATTGTTTCATCTCGCCGCTCTTCTAATAACGGCATTGCCCAAGTATTGTTTTATATGTCTCGTCGCCCTTCTAATAAGGACATTGCCCATTACTGTTATACGTACTAATGTTATTCTCAATTATAATAGTTGCATAATTAGGACGTTTTTTATGTGCTTTCTATAAGTGCTTAATTAATTTGTTGTGCTCACAATACTCAAGCATTATAAAGCACTATGAGCACAACATTTTTTCCAACAACTTATTAATACTCTCACTCTTTTGTGTTGTAGTCATGCTAGCACAAAAACGAATTCGACTATAAACTTAAGCCCACTTTTCTTGAAACTCATGTAGCCATGCAACCATTATATATTTCTAATGCCTCTGCATTATATAAGAAAATTTTATATCATGGTGCAAATAGTTTAAACATGACAAATACCATGGCTAAGTGTTGTAGCATAAAAATGCCATAAACATAATCAGTAATGAGATTCAAGAAATATAACACTGATCGCATTTAAAATTGCTTTAAATTGATCCGTAAAAATACTTATTAATCTGTTTTCTACCGTCGCCTCCTAAGAAAGTGCCGAACAACCACACCATTGCATTAGTTGTTTGGTCATATGTAGATTGGGTGAATCGCGGACTAAGTCGCTCTTTTAAGGATGTTTTACAGTTTCATCCTCTTTGCGCAAGCAGTTTGCAACCACATTGCCCTAGGATAAAATAGCCCAGAATATTAGACTTTATCTCGATCTTTCCAACATTAAGAAGACCGAAATGCACCACACATTCGACCAAAATTGCTCACATAACTAATTTAGAGAGAGAGAGAGAGAGAGAGAGAGGAAAACAAGATATAACCAGTGAATTTTTTTTGTGTTTTAAGGCATAACAAAGTTTGTTTATATAGAGTAAAATATTAACTGTAATAAATAAATAATGGGCTAAAAAAGGGAGAGCGGATTTAATTAGCCTATTTAGTGCATTAATTAGGTAGAATTACTTAGCTTAATTAGTACACTAATTAAGTACACGTTTTGATAAACAAAAAATAATAAATCTTGACCTAATTGTTAGGGAATACTCTTTGAACCGTTTAACTGATTTGAAATTCCATTCTTTCAAGTGAATTTTGTGTAACAAGATAGCTCTTACTTGGCAAAAAGCCCAAGCACATGCCCGGCTTAGTTTGGAGCTATGTGTGTGTATCTTTCGACACAGAATGTAACGGGAGACGCATGATATTAAGATTTTTTGATAAATTCAAAGTCTCTCAGGCCAAATCTAAATTCGAGTTGGGCCAATTTGGTTGGCAAACCATGCGTGCATGAGAGCTTCCTTAAGTCCACATCACTACTAACCAATCCAAGGTCCAAGGTTGGTTCTTACAAGAGGAAGAAATTCTCTTTTCCAACCAATGTGGGGGACAAGGTACTTTTTTTAAAAACACCATAAACCCAATGTTTTCAAAAGGTATTTGAGTTGATTTTGATAAAAAGTATTATTAGATAGAATTATGTAATATAATTGCACTCAAGAAAAGTATCAAAATTTCATATATATGAAAGCAAGTCAAACCAATCTAATTTATAAATTTAATTAGATTGTATTTGTAAATTTAACAAATATAATGAAGATATTAATGAAAAGTCGGTAGGAACTAATGTCTCTTTTACAAATCTTAATATATATAAACAATTAAGTTTATAATGATTCAATTATGAAGTTGGCTGGAATTAATTTCAAGTTAATCCAATAACCAAACAAATATTTTGAGTGCACTTTTTCTAAAACTCGTAATCAAACGAATAACTTCAAAAACCAAATCAACTTAATTCACAAAAGTTGGGTTAGTTCGATTTGCATATTACCAGTCTTTTGGAATTCATATCTCAAACGCGACATAGAGAGCAATACTAGTGTCAATTGAATGAGAGATTCTAAATATACACTTTTTTTTGTAAATATATTTATCAATATAATAATTTATGTATTACATGTTAGAATCTGTGAATTTCATTGGCCATTGAAATTCAGATTTCAATAGCTGGTGCAATTACAATTGAATTAGCCATTCAATTGCAATTGAAGCCTGAAAACCAACAGCTTGAGTGGCTATTGATTTCATGAGATAACCCTCCATAATGGAAAAGGCTGGTTGGCTTCTCTCAGAGGAAGAGGAAGGGGCAGGCTCACGGAAGGAGA
>JAOTRH010060537.1:0-18646 GCA_034768845.1 Heliamphora exappendiculata
ACTTCCAAAAAAGTTTGAAAAAATTGTAATAAAATTTCTGAAATTTTTAGAAAATTTATAGAAAATAGTAGAAATTTTTAGAAAATCCTACAAATTTGAGGAAAATTTTAATAAATTTGAGGAAAATTTTAAAAATTTGAGAAATATTTGAAGAAAATCCTAAAAAATTTTAGAAAATCTTAAAAATTATTAGAAAATCCTAAAAATTAAAGGAAATTTTTTAAAAAATCTTAAAAAATCTTAAACATTTTGAAATTTTTTTTGGAAGATTCTAGAAATTTTGCGAAAAATCTTATGAAATCCTAAACATTTTGAAAATTTTTTTTAGAAGATCTCAAAGATTTTAGGAAGATTTTTTTTATTATTATATATTATTTTTATTTTTTTATATATTATTACTTTTTTTTGTTTTTGTTATGATTGGGGCCAATTTTCAAAAATTCCTGAAAAATTAATCCTAAAAAATTAGGGTAAAAGGGGCAAAACACAAAAACCAGAGGGAAGAAGTTTTTTTTTTTTTGGGTGTAGAATGATATAAAATGATAGAGGTTTGCCTGGTGTGCCAAGGCTTAGGGTTCCTAACTTTTTACTAGAGCGTGTAAGACCGGAGGGTCGAACCTAGGGTTAGGGTGTCTAGTTTCTTAGGGCTTGAAAGAAACCAAATGGT
Source organism: Heliamphora exappendiculata (assembly GCA_034768845.1). Taxonomy (NCBI): domain Eukaryota; kingdom Viridiplantae; phylum Streptophyta; class Magnoliopsida; order Ericales; family Sarraceniaceae; genus Heliamphora; species Heliamphora exappendiculata. Next base: position 668 of record JAOTRH010060537.1, read on the forward strand.
CGTAATTTGCACACGAACTTAGGGTTAGGGCGCCTAGTTTCGTAGGGCTTTGCCTTCAGCTATTTTCCTGCACTTTGCTTTCTCGATTTGTTCTTTATATGTTCTCTATCTGTCTTCTTTTACAAGCTGGTCATTATGTCCAGGGCTTCGGAGGTTCTACCTCCAGGGAGGTGTTGGAGTGGTATGATGCCCTCCCTACTCCCAACTAGGCTTATATCGACGCCTCCGACTTTGCTCGATTCATACCCTTACTGGCTAGAACGAGCAATGATCGGGTATGGCTGACAGCCTTGGCCGAGCAGTGGTGGGATACTACCAACACCTTCCATTTCACCACCTTTGAGGCTACTTTAACGCCTCTAGACTTTGCCCTCATCACCGGCATTCGAGTTGGAGGAGCTTCCATCCCATTCAATCCCACCATTGCGCAGTCTGCTGACGCCCTGATGTATTTTCTCGGGGCTATTCTAGTGTAGATGGACAGAGACTGGGTCTGATATACCAGGTTTTTTTACCGTTTCAGACACTTCCAGTGCATCGAGCCTCGCCACTATGAGTGGGTTGCCCGAGGATTCTTGATGTATATGTTCGGTACCTCCTTATTGTCGAACAAGGAGAATACCGTTCACTTGCATTACTTGGGAGGCTTGGCTTATCTTGATCGGGTTGCATCGTATGATTGGGGCGGCGCTGCTTTGGCCACTCTATACAGTTTTATGAGGACACTGACCCGGTTCCCTCAGGAGCTCAGCATTGGGGGATACTGGAGGGTTTGGGAGGTATGACTTAGTTTTCACAGTTCTTCATCCATTTATGTTATCTTGTTATTTTTTCTTGCTGACATCTTCTTCTTTGCAGTTATGAACCTATGAGTTCCTTGGGCTTCACGTCTCGATAAACTCTGCGGTAGACCCTCTGGTTATTCCCCGTGCAGCCCGGTGGTTCCGTGGGCTGAAGGGGAAGAAAGCCAGAGGGAAGGATCTTGACCGATTCCGGGTGTCTTTGGACCGGCTGACCCCTGACCAGGTATCTTTACCATTCAATACACTGATTGCTGTATTATACTGCTTATTACGCTATTCACTGAACTGCACCACACTGTTCTCCATTTCGTTCACTGCACCACACTACACTATACTGCACCGGACACTGATTATTGCACACTGTTCATCATACTATATGTTTTACTGTTCTTTGCATTGTACTGTATTTTGAACTCTTGCAGGTCCATTGGGATGTCTAGAGGGGATGGAGGATCGGGCTGGCGCGGATCTGATGCGCAGTCGCGACACTACTGCGAGGCGTATTCTGCTGGAGGGCCCATTTGGGCAGGAGTACTATTTGGGAGAGTAAGTGGTTCGCCAGTTGCTTAGCCTGGATCACTTTCGAATCCTGGTGGTTCCTCCGTCCTACATGCGTCGGGCCGAGCAGCTGGGCCGAGTCGACCTTCTTTTGGAGCTGGTAGGGACTTATGCCGCGGAGCTGCTAGTGGCTGAGGGAGACTACACTGCTTGGGCTCGGGCCCACCTGCTAGGACCACTAGGTCCTAGCCCGACTACCCCTAGCAGGAGGAGGCGAGCACCGGAGGCCGCCGATGCTGATGCTGCTGCTGGAGGTGCTGGGGCTGTGGCTGCTACTGGAGCAGCTGCTGAAGCTGCTGCTAGGGATGCTGATGGCGAGAGGGGCCCAGAGATGTCATGGGACATCCAAACCGTGGTATATGGATTCCCCTTAGTCACTTGTTCTTTCTTTATATGTCTAGTCTTTTCTGAACTGTTCTCTTCCATAGGTCAATCAAGCTTGGTTAGACCGGGCGATGCTGATGATTATCGGCTTGCGAGTGCTGGTCTGGCAGATGGATGCCTCGATGCGGGCAGCCAGCGTCGCTTTCATACTAGTAGCCGCCATAAGTAGCTTGTGTGTTCTTTTCAATTTTTCTGTATTTTCCTATCTTTATCCTGCTCTGAGTCTTGTTTATCTTTTGACAGCCTTCAGCTCTGGCCATTGGCGTGGTGCCGCCACTCGCTCCAGCCCTGGCCCCAGCCCTAGTTAGAGGCCGTGGTTCCCGGGCGTCCTCTCGGGCTCGTTCTAAAGGGTTTGTCTCATCTGCTTGGAATCGGTCCAGAGATGTCTCCTCTTCTAGTAGCGACGATGGCGATGACTTCTACAGACTCTTTGAGGACGACAGCTCGGACGAGGCTGGTCCTTCCTCCCGTCGGGTTCATCCCAGGCACTAGCGAGAGAGCTTTCCCCCTCCCCTGTTTCATTCTGATACATTTTATTTTGATGGGCCTGCGTACCTCTGTGTGACATATTTACACTTATTTGATTCATGAGCCTGTGTGCCCCAATTTTGCTGTTTGTTGGGCCTGGGTGCCCCAGTTTTTATTCCAATACATTTTCATTACTTTTTGATATACTGTGGGCCTTCGTGCCATTTATTGCCTTATATCGATCTACTTATATGGTTTTCTTTCACTTTACTGCTCAAACTATCATGGACGCATAGTTCAGATGCCACAACTAACCCAGATTACATAAACTGTAAATTGACCTGCACCAGTCATGTTCCAACATGGCGGTCGCCATAATACAACATGGAGATCGCCACTTTCCACCAATGTTAACCCGGTGGTCGCTAGTTTAAACATGGCGGTCGCTTAGTCAAAGGGATGATGTCACTGTACTGTGCTTTTTGGAGTTGGTGGTCGCCATTTCCAAGATGGCGGTCGCCGCATTCATCATCCCTTTTGCTGAATTTTTGGTTTTTCGCCCTTCATAGCCTTATAAATACAGTCCTAGAGACCCCATTTGCTATTGCTCAGACTGAGATGGCTAATCCCCTTTCTTCATGAATTGAGGAATCCTCTCATATCAAGCGTTTGAACTTCGCCCCCTTTGGCCTTACTACCCTTTTCTCATTGAGGACTGTGAAGATTAACAGACCTTTACTAGTGGCTGCTGCACAACTGTGGAATCCTCAGTCTCATGTCTTTCGGTTCGGTCTCGAGGAACTATGTCCTAGAATAGAGGAGTTTGCTGCCATCTTGGACTTGACTCCATGGTGTTCCGTTGTCGTTCCCACTCCCTTTCTCTTTGCTCGGTAGCATGTGATGCAACTTTGCGGTCTGTCTAAGATGGAGGCTTCTCGTCTGACCTTAAGTGAATGTCTCGACATTTCATGGCTTATTGAGAGGTTTCATCCTACTGGTGACCTCAGCGATCTAGATTTTTAGCTGCTGTGCCGTTATGCACTTTGCTTCTGCCTTTTTACCCACTATCTCCTTGTCCCTCCTGGCAAGCGGGTTAGTTGTGCCTTGGTTGACATTGCTGGCCAAATGTGGATGGGGAGAGACTTCGTGCCCCTAGTTTTGGCTGAGACACTGATCGACTTGGACGCTGTTCATTGTGGTGAAACCACCACCTTTTATGGCAGCCCTTTATTTCTCCAGGTGATCTTAACATCTTCCTCTCTATTAAGTTCTCTTGCCATACTGTAAAGCCCTTCCCTTACTGTTTTATCTTTTGATAGAGATCTGGCTGATGGATAAGGTGAACCTTGTACAGAAGCCTCCCACTGATAGACACAATGCAGGTACTTTCCTTTACCACTCGCGTTATCAGATATGTGATACTGAGGCATCTTGGCGACAATATCTTTCCTCTCTGACTGGTCCAGACATTACCTGGCAGTGCCCTTGGTGGCAGATTCCCGTTATGACTTTGACCACTATAGATTTCCCTGGTGTTCTGTTGGTCGGCCTACATCAGATTACCTTCGACTATCCTCACAGGATCATGCGGCGGTTTGGGAGTAGTCAGATCATACTTCCCAATATTCAAGGCCATCTGTTTTCTTTTGTAGTACGAGCCCCTTTTTTAGCACAATATCGGGATGCCTGGCCATCTCGCTCATTAATGGAGATGCATGAGTTGCCGTGTCCCGATCTTTCTACTAAATACAAGACATGGTTGACACAAGATAGGGAAAATAAAGATAGAGAAGAGGGAAAACAGGCAGCGAAAAGGAGAAGAGTTTGAGAATCTCTGCTTTATTTTGAAAAATTTCACAGCTTTCTTTTTTTTTTTTTTTATTTGTAGAGTTTCGGACTTGTGTGCCCTCCCTTTATTTAAGAACTTTGTAGTCTTGCTTAAAGTAATGAAAAACTCCCACTTCACATTTAAGATGGTTCAAATTTATTCGAAGCTTGAATATCAAAATCCAAAAATTAATTTGCATTGGTCTTACTCGGATTCAAAGATGGTTAAAAATAAAGAATGCGGCCGGACTTCTTAGAAGAAGCTGCCTATGTATCCCAAAAAAGATGGAATTAGGCCATAACATAGTTCGGGCTTAGTTTTCACTCCGGTATTAACACTCTCCTTTTGTGATGCCCTCACTTTTGCCAAGGTCGCCCTTTCGGGTTTTCGGCCTTGCGGGATGCTCTACTTTTTGCCTGAGTTGCCTTTTCGATTTTCAACTCGGCGATCTTTTATTTTTATCTTATTTTTACCTCAGGGATAGTATTTTTTGAGCTGATCGAGATTAACGGGAGTGGAGAACACATTACCATCCAAGTCCATGATAATGACTGCACCACCAGTAATGATGGTTTTGATAAGAAATAGTCCTGACCAGTTTGGATTGAACTTGCCCCTCGGGTCGAAGATAGGAGCTCTGATTTTCTTAAGAACCAGATCGTCTTATCTAAGATCTCGATTCTTGACCTTCTTGTTGAACGCTCGAGCTATCCTCATTTGGTAACCTTGTACATGAAACAAAGCTTACAACATTCTTTCATCGAACAAGAACAACTCCTCCATTCGGTTCCTCTGCCATTCTTCTTCTTAAATACTGGCCTTGGCCACTACCCTTAGCTAGGAAATTTCCACTTCAATGGGGAGTACGGCTTCCATCCCATACACTAGAGAGTATGGCGTTGTTTCTGTTGAGGTTCTGATTGACATTCGGTACCCCCAAAGTGCAAACGGTAGATGCTTTGGCCAATCTTTGTGTGAGTTGATTGTTTTTTGTAGGATTTTCTTAATGTTCTTGTTTGCTGCCTCGACTGCTCCATTGGTTTGCAATCGATATGGCGAGGACTTATGAGCCACTATCCGGTATTCCTCAAAAAGATTTAGAACCTCCCCTTGGAAATGTGAGCCATTATCTAAGATGACCTCATGAGGAACTCCGTACTCGCAAATGATATTTTGCTTGATGAACTTAGTGACATGAGAGGCTTTCAATACTGAGTAGGAAGCTGTTTCCACCCATTTGGTGAAATAGTCAATGGCAACGAGGATAAACTCATATTCATTGGATGCCTTCGAGGTTACTCTACCAATCACGTCAATGCCACATACTGAGAACAACCATGGTGATGTCAGGTTATATAGCTAAGACAGGGGAACGTGCATAAGATTTGCGTGAATCTGGCACTTATGACATCTCTGCACAAACTGAATACAATCTGTTTCTATTGTCATCCAAAAGTATCCTTGTCTTAGGATCTTCTTGGCTAACATGTTACCACTCATGTGTGGTCCACAGACTCCTGCATGTATCTCTTTCATCAACTCCTGGCCCTCTTCAGTGTTTACACATAGCTTATTGACCCCAGAATGTCCTCGTTTGTATAGTCTACCACCACAAATGACAAACTGCGCGAATAGTCGTCGTATCGCCCGTTTGTCCTTTTTACTGGAAAACTTGGGATATTCTCCTTTCTTTATGAAGTTCTGAATGTCAAAGTACCATGGAAGGCCATCAGTGCTCTCTCCAATGGCGGCTGTTATCTCGTATGTCGGCTTTCTTTTCTACTCCATTATCAGAGGTCTCATCCGCACTCTGGGTGGTATGTTAATCATGGATGCTAGGGCGGCTAGTGCATCGGCGAACGAACTTGTTCTGCAGTCTCGGCACATGGGTAAAGATCACCAATTCAAAGCACGATATCAACTTCTCTAGCTCCTGATGGTAGAGAATCAATGTCACGTACCTAACCTTCCATTCTCCTCTAGCTTGTGAAACCACTAGCGCCAAGTCTCCAATGACTTCCAGTTTCCTTGCCCCTAGTTCCAGGGCTGCCTCCAACCTGGCCAAACATGCTTCATACTCGGCTTGATTGTTGGTGACTTCAAAATTGAGTTTTAGAGATAACGAAACATGTGATTCATCGAAAGTGACAAGGAGGACTCCTATTCCATAGCCATACTGATTGGATGCACCATCAAAATATAAAGTTCACTTGTCGTCCCTGACTTTCATTAGTTGTTCGTCAGGAAATTGAAACTCTGTGTCTTCACCCCCTTCAACTGGTTGGTTGGCCAAAAATTCTACTACTGCCCTGCCATGCCCTTGACTGACTTCCAGGTGACATACTGAAGATCGAATTCGAATAACAATAGCAACCATCGAGCCAACCTTCCTGTTAGTGCCGGCTTTTTAAATAGGTACTTCAACGGGTCCATCCGGGATATGATATTCACTGTGAAAGATAGCATGTAATGCCTCAGTTTTCGAGAAGCCCAAACCAAGGCCCAACATGTCTTCTCCAGCGGCGTGTACCGTATTTTTGACCCGGTCATCTTTTTGCTTAAGTAGTAGATGGCCTTTTCGATTCCAGTTTCTCTTTCTTGGGCAAGCATGCATCCCATAGCCGAGTCAGTCACTAACAAGTAGAGGATCAATGGCCTATCAGGTTCGGGAGGAGCTAAAATAGGAGGATTTTGTAGGTATTGTCACACGGCATCAAAGGCGTCCTGGCATTTTTGATCCCATTCGAACTTGACCCCTTTCTTCAACAGACGGAGGAGCGGCTCGCATGTAGTTATCAGTTTTGCGATGAATCGGCTGATGAACTGTACCTTATCTAAAAAACCTCTGACTTCTCGCTCGGTCCTCGGAGGAGGCATTTTTAAAATTTCTTTAATCATTGAAGGGTCGACTTCGATGCCCCGTTGGGTGATCATAAATCCAAGTATCTTTCCGACAGTAACTCCGAAGGCACATTTCTGTGGGTTGAGTCGCATCTTGTACTTCTGAATTCTTTCAAAGAACTTTTGTAGTGCTGTGATGTGGTCATCCCGATCCTTAGATTTGACTATCATATCATCCATGTACACCTCGACCTCCTTATGTATCATATCATGTAGTAGAGTAGTGGCAGCCCTTTGATAGGTTGCCCCTGCAATCTTTAGTCTGAACGGTATCACACGATAACAATAGGTGCCCCAAGGTGTGGTGAATGTCGTCTTTTCTCTGTCTTCAAGATCCATTAGAATCTAGTTGTACCTAGAGAAGCCATTCATGAATGACAGCAAGGCATGCCCCGTTGTACTATCTACTAGAATGACGATGAGCGGTAGTGGAAAATTATCCTTCAGGCTGGCCTTATTGAGGTCCCAAAAATCCACGCAGACTCAGATATGACCGTCCTTTATTAACATCGCTATGATATTGGCTACCCATTTTGGATACTCGATTACCATTAAAAATTTAGCGTTGATCGGTTTAGCAACCTCTTCTTTGATCTTCAGAGCCCATTCTGGCCAGATCCATCTCAATTTTTACTTGACCGATTTAGCATCAGGGTATAGGGGATGTGGTGCTGGATAATGTCGGGATCAATTCTGGGCATATCTTCGTAAGACCATATAAACACATCTTTAAATTATTTTAATAAAATTATTAATTATTCCTTTTCAACTAAGGATAAAGAAGAACCAATTTGAATACTTTGCGGGTTAGTTTCATTACCCAGGTTTATTGATAAAATTTTTTCAATTATTGGTTGGGCACGCATTTCTTCTTCTCTTTTTATTAAAAGTTTTATTTCTTTGGGGGTATCTCCATCGAATTCAAAGTTGTCGGAAGGCATATGAAATAAATCAAACAAAGCAGAGTAATCAAAAACTTCGTTCATTTCATTAAAAATAGTGGGAATTACAAACTTAATGGTAAAAGCAGAGAGAGGAGCACCAACAGATGTGCCCTCAACTACAGACTCCGACTCAAACTTGGACTTAGGATAGACGACATGCACATCAGAAGACTCAATGGACTAATTCTTTACTTCCTTTGTGGCCGCGTCGAAGATGAGCTTGGTTCAATCTGCCGGTGTGCTGAAGCCCATCATGAAGTAGTCCGATTCAGTTATACGTAGCTGAGCCATATTCTCATTGAACAGCACTCCCAGGTCAGTACCATCAGCCCAATCCTCTTCCTGAATCTTCTTTTCTTCTTTTTCCCCTTTCATTGTTTCTTCCTCTTATGTGTCAGAAAACTAATGGCTGAAAAAGATCTCCAACCTTGGCAACTTTTGATTGGTCTCTTCGTCGATCCACGGCTCTGGAAAGCCACAATACGGGAAATCTTCCCCCTCCTTGACGAAGTACCCATTGAGTGTCCCAGAATAATTGGTCTTTCATCCCTTTCTAGGCCCTTCCAGATCTTCCCCCATTGGTTTACACCCAAGACCAAAATAGTGTGAAGTTGACAATACCTTAATGGGTTCTAGGATTCCCTGCTGCTTACGTCCCAATCCAATACCAGCGAAAAAGGACATTTTCCTCATCATTGTTACAGCCCGCGGGTTGACATACCTTTTTTCTTCATTCAACAACATCTGAATAGCCTGCTCTTTATCAAATCAAAAATCACTGAGCAACACATCATCTTCACTATGCTAAACTTCCAACATAGTTGTGCCCTCTCCTCCTCTTGGGGGGTGAATGTTGTCTTCTCCGTGGATAGTCAAAATTTCCTCGTTCTTTATTAATTTCAATTTTTGGTGAAGGGTAGACGGTACTGCCTAAACATTCGGGTCATGTAGCCACGGCCTGCCCAGTAGCAGATTGAAGGAAGCCGGTACGTCTAGCACGTGAAACTCAACTGACGTCTCTAGAGGTCCTACTAACACAGCAAATGACACCAGTCCTAGCACATCCCTTCTTATGTTGTCGTAGGCTTGCACCCCTTGATTGCAGGGAGTGAACTGGTCTGGCCTCATTCCTAAATAGACAGCTGTTCTCAATGGGCAAACGTTTAAAGAAGATCTATTATCAATAAGGGTCACCGAAACCCACTTTTCTAGGCACTTGACGGTGATGTGAAGCGGCTTATTGTGACTTTTTCCTTCAGCGGGCAGATTCTTATCGCAAAAGGAAATGACCTTTGGTTCGGCGGTTGGTAGAATAAGTCCAATAAACTGCCTGGGGGTTGCATCTATCGGGACACTAGCCTTGTTCAATACTTTCAAAATAGCTTGTCTATGCTTATACGACGCCATCAACAAGCCCCATATACTGATGTTGGCCTGCATCTTTTTCAGCTGCCTTAGTACGGCATCATCCTCATCCTCTTGCTCGGTCTCTTTTCCTTTTTCACTTGGCTGTCCTCTCTCTAACTGAGCTGGCTTAAAGTGCCGTCCACTTCTGGTTAGGTGTTCCATGCCGTCTCCAGGGTCCCATAACCCCAGCGTCACACTATCAATTTGTCTTACTTCGTTTACGTGCAGAGGGCCTTCGAATGCCCACAAATCATTTAGGTCACTAACAGCTGCACTTTCCTTTTTTTCCTCATCATCTTCGATAGCCCATGTATTGTCAACTTTCTCCCAGATATCTTCCTTGATAAAGTTCACCTGTTGCTCCTGGGCGGCCCAAAAATTAGTCCATTCGGTCCCATCAAATTTCAACACAATCCTGACCAGCCAATAGGAATGTATTTCATCGACGTACACTTCCTCCTCAAAAAGTTGGGAAAAGGTGATTCCATCGAGTACATGACCAAACCCATAAGGCCGAGTTGGATAATCCTAATGCCAATTATCCACCTCGTTGCGCTCTTCTTCCTCATATTGGTAAACTTGGATCATCGATCGATACCATTCCCATGCATTATCGCTCAATTCTTCCATCCTGTCTTGGCTGCCTTTAAGCACCATGAACGAGCATGTTGTTTGATCCCCAGCTACTGAAACACGTGGATGTGGCAAGTGTGCCGAACAGATGTGTTGACTCGGGTCCTCCGATCCTCCCAAAGATATATAATTTATCCCAGCCTGCCCGGCATGATTTGGCAGTGGGTTTGTGGTGACATTCAGTTTTAGGGTGACTGGTGGAGGAGGGATCACTTTGTTGTCAATGAGATTCTGGATCTGATGGCGGAGCCTCATACACTTGTCATTCAAATACCCGTGGCCTTGGTGGAAGGCGCAGTATTGAGAGGCATTATATCTCAGAGGAAATAGGTCGGGTACTAGCATAGGATCTAGTACCTTGATGAATCCTGTCTCTACCAGACGGTTTAAAGCAGTGGATAACGGGATGTTGAGAGGGGTGAAAGTTCTTCGCAGCCGTTGTTGTGTTTGCTGGCCATCGCCTGACTGCTGAAGGTTGCTTGTTTGATGAGTGGAAGAAGAAGGGTTCAGAAGGTTCACCTCGCTCGAGTGGGACACGAAGTTAGTTCCTGCGGATGGGTTTTGATTGGTTGCGAGAAAATTCATTCTTGGTGGTTTTTGACAGAATTTTGTCTTCTCGATATCACCGGATTAGATAGCGCCTTCAATTTGTACCCAGCGTCGAATAACTGTTTGAATGTAGAGAGTGGTTGCGCGATCAAATAACGCTTCAACGGGGAGTGCAGGTTTTTCACCACTACCCTTACCTGTTCCTTTTCAGTGGGCATGTTTGTCATCTTTGCAGCTTTACCCCTCCAACGGGTCAAAAAGTCGACAAAAGATTTCTGATTCTCTTATAGGGTTGTCTCAAGCTCTTGAGTAGTAACGTCCAGCTGGATATTATAGCTATACTGACTGATGAAAGCCGTGGCTATGTCCTCTCAAGTTCTAATCTTAGCTACTTCTAGAGAGAGAAACTACATTTGGGCTTCCCCAGAAGCGAACGGTGAAACAGTTGAGCTTTGAGCTGATCATCAATCCCCATGGGGGAGAGGGTTCCAACATACATACTCAAGTGGATTCGAGGATCACCAGTTCCATCGAACTTCTCCATTTCTCGCTTCTTAAATTTTTCTAGCAGTTTGGCATCTGGGAACAAACAGAGTCCCACTACATCGAGCATATATTCCTTAACTCTTTTGGATTTTATCAACACCTTTTTTATCTGGTCAATCTTTTTTGCTAACACTGATTCCCTAGACTGAGTGGTGTTTTCATCTTCTACCACAATCGGGTGGGGAACCCGAGGTGGTACAGCAACCTGCGGTATCTCGGGTCCTTGGTTGTCATTTCAAAAATTTTTGCCATTCTCATTTGTATCTCGGTAATAGCCCTCATCAGGGCTATCAGATTAACTTCATTTTCTGCCATGTTGGTTGATTCGGATACTCTACGAAGTCTACCTAATTCTGATCTTATCCAAACTCGAGTAAACTGTACTCTTTTCAGATCAATGGTAATCCACAAAAAAATCTGATCCCACAAGCAGAATAACCAGTCTCAGATATTTTTTGAAAGAATTCAAACAGTAAATATCCCAGCTACCCAAAACAGCTGAAACTGAAATAATGCCCCTGTCGGGCTTATACCACCAGTATAACAACCGAACATCTGAGAGCCCAGGATGAGAACCAAAGGGGATAGATCAACCAAGTTCTAGAGGAGAGGTTTTATCTAAGCGGGCAGCATTCTGACAAAAGGACTATTCTAACTCTCAAGAGACTAGTTCGACCTATGAGGAAAATCGGCAGCATAACGGTAGAAAAACAAAATTTTTCTCACATAGGTCGAAATAAAGGGGTTTGAAGAAACCAAGCCTAGACGAAAAAATGGGATATAGAATTAGCAACCCAAGCAGAACCCGAAAGGGGGGGAAATAATCTTAAAGGTCCACAACGAAACACAGGCATGACCCCGGGAAGAAGCCTAATACAACAAGGATGAACTGACAATCCGAGAAGAACTCGGAGAAGAGAGAGACTATCCTAGAGGTGTTAAAACGAAACACGGGCATGACCCTAGGAAGAAAATTACGGCGTGAGAAACTAAACAAGATGAAGATCGAAGCCCGAGCAAGAACCCGAAGGCAAAAAACTAATCTAATCAAAGGATAACAGAAAATTCGAGCCGAACCCGGGGAAAGAACTAGCCTTATCCGAACAAAAAAATCCTAACAATATACAACCAAAATATACAATTAACAAAAATATATATAATCCTATTAGGGTTAGCAGCACCTAATTGGGAGGTTCTAAATTCACTATATACAAAATATCGATTTTGGTCAATTTGAAACAAGGTACCTTCTGAATAAAGCCGGGTATATACCTCCCATGCCTAGGGTGGTGCAGGATATGGTCAAACAGTACGCCCGAACTCTTTTATCGCACCTATGATAGCGTACAGTCAGTAAGGGTTGCCCATCTTCCCAACAATTTTTGAAACGAATTAACGTTTAGGGCATCAGGTCGACCAGGCGGGGGGGTTTGAAGAACAATGCATATGTATGCAAGAATGAAAATAAAAAATTCTCATTAAGAACCAATGATGTTTTCAAGTTTAGCCCTCTTATTTAATTTTATAAACCATTCCCCAGCGGAGTCGGTAAAAAAACTGTGGTGTTGGGGTTTAGGGATCAAAAATAAGGAAATTTAATATGTTTAGAAAGATCTTTTAACACCTTGAAAACCAAATTTTGAAAACTCATTTTTGTTGAAAATGGAGTCGGTACTTAGTTTTTGAGAAAAACTAAGAAAAATAAAATTAGCTACTGATCTTTAAAATGTTAACCAGAGTAAAATGGTTCGGGAGCTAAGGTACGAATCGGGAAAGGTGTTAAGCACCCCGTTCGCCGAACCATAAAGTTGGCCTCTACTAATCATCATTGGTTCTTTAATAGAATTTCTTAAATGCATGCAAATAAAAAAATTGAGATAAGTAGAGAACATTCAAAATTAAATATGAAAAATACATAAAATATGTACATAACACTCCAAAACAAATATCAAAATAAAAATTCTAAATCCTATGACATGCAATTTCTAACTAGAAGATATATGGAACACTCTCACATGCAATAATATTGAAACAACCTAAACTAGCATGATTTGATTAAAACAATAAAAATATGCTAGAAATTGGCAAAGCTACTTAAGCATGGATTCGTTACAAAAGAAAAATTAAACTATCCTAAATATGCTTTCAAATAAAAAAACTAAAACTTGCATATTATCAAAATTAACTAGGTTAACATTAACATGATGAATCAATAAAGAAATAAAAAATAAAAAATGCATAAAAGAGAAAAATACTATATTAAAAGAAAGCATATTTAACAAATAAATTTAAAATAAGAGTTTTATAATAAAAGATAATTTAAAGATTTAATAAGAAAAGAAAAAGATTGGACAAGATATGAAGGGTAGAAAATGTTATTAAGAAAATCTAATTATTTACATAAAATATAAAAATAAGAAAAGTAAAATAACATTAAAAGATATCTTTATAATTTTATGCTTTTTGTTGTTAATGGAAGAAAAGAAAAGAAAAATATTATAAAAGACAAGTTAATAAGATTTAGCTATTAATATTTTATATTTGAAAAAAAGAATAAAGGAGAAAAAATAAAAGAAATAGAAAGGATAATGGAGTATTTTAAAAGAGAAAATTATGAACTACTAAAGATGATAATTAACTTAAAAGTCTTTTTTTTTAGATTTTTGATTTTAGCAAAACAAAAGAAAAATGCTATGAAAAGAAAATAAGACTATAAAGAAAATGAAAGTAGAGACTTATAAGAAGAATAAACACTACTATTAAAAGAAAATTTAAATAAATGCTTAGAAAAATAAATTACACTAAGAAAAGGAAAAGAAAATAAAGCTATTATTATGCTAATGTTTAAAAGAAAATGGGCATTAAAAGAATAAGAAAAGAATAAATAAAATGCTTGAATATTAAAACAGTGCTAAGAAAAATAAAAGAATATTAATCTAATATTATAAGAAAATAAAGAAAAATAAAATAAATGGTACATTGAGATGACATCATATTAAACTAAAGAAATGAAGCATTAATATTGAAGGAAGATAGAACTTTAGAAATAAATATGAAATCTATATTACCAAGATAAGAAAAATGAATATACCATTACAAGAAATTTAAATTATATTTAAAAGAAAAGGAAAATGAAATGTACTAAATGAAATTAATACTAAAAGATTAAAAGAAATTAATTATAACTATTTTGATTATCAAGTATAGATAAAATATTGACAACTATATTCATATGAATGCAAGTGTATCATTATAACAATTAATAATATTAATTAGTTGCAATCGTTAGAAATATTAGCACTATTTAATGATTTGATAAGTTTTAATTCAAATAAGCAAATAAATAAATAAGTGAGCTAAATGAAATGAAATACTAGAATATAAATAAAGCAATTGATAAGTAAAGCAAGAATGTAATAAAAAAGAAATATGTGAATTGATATTGAATTTTAACCCGATCACTTCAAAAGAAAGAAAATTGAGTTAGAAGGATCGGGGATCCAAACAAAATACCTAAATTGTGTAGAAATCCTCAAGTTGGTGAAATGAGTTTCAATGGTCCAATCCTCGGATAGTGATCCAAGCTAGAGTTTAGGACTATCGGAGGCTCGGATCTCGATATCTTGGCAGGACTTCGGCGTCAGGGCTCGGAATCGCTCGATATATCTGTAGAGTCTCTCTCACTCAAAATTCGTACTGAAAATGTACGCTAAGGTACGGTATTTATAGAATTCTTCAACCAATGAGATGTTGCCACGTTTTGGGACACATCGGGCCATTTGGAGTTGGGGGTCACCATAATCAAGGTTGGCGGTCGCCATATTTTTGAAAGATTGCACAAAGTTTTATGGCGGTGGCCATGATGGAGTTAGCAGTCGCTATGTCTGGCTAGAGTTTTCAAGAGGTTCTATTGGCGGTCGCCACAATAAACATAGCGGTCGCCTTACTTGGGCAGCAAGTTTCGATGGTTCAACAAAATTTCACTATTTTGAAGGTTCCGAGTATAAATACCGAGCTTAGATCACTTCCCGAGGATCGTACTGAGGCACTATTCCACTTGTTTTCATCATCGGATTCGCCTAAGATTAGGCGAGATCAAATTGGGGTGTCTACAGACGGTCTAGTACCTTTGGGATACACAGACTCATATTTTCAGTCAGACATAGAACTTGCATCATGTGACAACCTTATAGATCCTTTACAAAGAGCTTACCGACTAAGACTTTTGATAGTCATGTAGAGGGCTAGGGAGTCAGATGTATATCAGCATTGTTTTGAGTATAAGTGAGTGATTGTTAAGGTTGGTATACTAAAAACTATATTTTTAGTAATTAATTTTATTTTTAATAAAATTAATTTTTTATTTTATGAAAATCTTTATGAGTAATATATGTGTATCATTTCTTTGATATCCATGGATGTCCAATATTCTGTATAGTATTTAATCTGGTATGTAAGTACGGCTTGCACATAGAAGATCAAATTTTAGGTTTTTACAGAATATAAGTTTTATGTTCACAGTTTAAATGAAAATGGACATATCATCGGTATGATTGTAGCACAGAGTTTTAGTAGGCCTATCTTGGCTACGGGAAATAGATAATAGCGTCGTCTATTGTTCTGACTCTCTGTGCTAGTACACTTTGTGTGTATTAAACGGGACATTTGGGATAATTAATTTTATAATGACTATATAAATTAATTTACACCCAAAGTTATTATAAATAGTGCTTATCCTCTTAATCCTGAAATAATTATTAATTTGCATATATTTAATATTTGTTTTGATTCATTAAAGGGTGCGATCTTATATGGGTCTATATTCCTGGTGAGTTGGATAGCGGTATTATTTGTATAGTAAATATTAATTATTGACGAAATTCACGTCTCGAATGATCGGGATTGACAATACCCTCTTAAGGATGCTTATAAGTTTTGACCAGGCCAAACCCTGCAGGTGGATTTAAGTATCTGATGATCAAATAAGTTAAGCAGAAAGGTTTAAGAAATATCAAGATGCCGATTAAATTAAATTATCAGTAATTAAATTTAATTGGCGGGTTTCGAAAATTAAAAATCTTAACATGGGGAGAAATTATAAGCATTTAATAACAAGAGCTCAATGCAAGAAGATCTTGAGATTATGGGTCAGAGTGTAATTACAGTTATTTGGAACTATAATTCAGTGTTTTATGAAAATTGTAGAAACCGCTGCGTCTTTCCATAATTACAGAAATCGCTAGTAGGTATCTGTGTTCCACTAGAAGTTTTACTCATAATTACTCCATAAGTCCCTATTGTAGCCCTATATATACGCAGGTAGGTTGAGCCAATTTGAGATTTATAGATCATATATCATATATCAGATATGTCATATTTTGTCTTTCAAAGACAAATATATATATGGGTTCTGCCGGTAAGAGTTCTCAATAGTCCGTGTACACACTACGTTCGAGGATCGCGTAAAAGAATACAGTAGAAAACCTTGTAGGAGCTTCAACTCTGAATCAAGTTGTAGTTGAAGATTAAATTGACAAAAGATAATCTTCTAAATTAAATTTGGTTGCACGGGTTAATTTTTTATCGTTCGACGTCAAAATTTTTATCTGTAACCCGTTTTAGCATTTGCTCGCCCAGTTGTATTTTTACTGAAAATTGTTTACAAAAGCAATTATTTTTGCAGTTTTGCCTCCAACAAATTGGTATCAGAACCGTTTTATTTTTTGTTTACGGTTATCGGGGTCGGGTAGTTTTAGAATTGTTGTTAACTTTATTTTGCAGACATTCTAAATTTTGGTTTTATGATCATCATTTATTTTCGTGTTTGATTGAATGCGTGAATGATGATTTAATTTAATTAATTTTAAAATCATGAGTGTTGATTGTGGTAGATTGATTGTGAATTCTACGAAAGTATAGGATCAATGTAAAAATTATTATTTTTCGGTTTCTAATTTGTTTTTATTTTATGTAATCAAAATAAAATTAAAAAAAAAAGGAGAGAAACAAGAAAAACAGAAGCATCGGTTTGAAGATTGAAGTCTGTTTTGTGCAAAAGTGGTTTATTCAAACAGAAAAGAAGCCGATTTTCACAACATCAAGCGGCGCAGTGATCTCCAAACAGACGTAAACACAGCACTGTTTTCAAACAGTGGTGCAAACAGGGGCAGCATTGAAGCAGCAAGCTGCTGCGTTTTTTTTAAGATCAAGAAAAAAAATAAGGGTCAAACCGCAGCATCCAAGCGCTGCCCCTGGCAGCAGTGCAAAAAGCTATTTCCGTTCAGCACTTTTTCAAGCCGTCGGTTTCCAACAACAGAAGATAGCAGTGTGATCCTACAATAACCGGAGGCACAATTCCCAAGTGTAGAATTTTTTTTAAAGCAAAAAGCCAAAACAGTAGCAACGGTACTACCACTGTTTAGGCACAGCAATTCCAGTTTTGCAGCAAACTGTTTCGACACAGTTTCCACACCAACACAGCAGCGCCTGGTTTCCAAAAGCAATAGGCGCAATTTTTCAGGCGGCTAAATTCCAAAACAGTGTGCAGCGAATCACAAACAGGGGCAGCATATTATTGTGGCGAAAACAGTGGCGCCGGTTTCTGTGCAATTTCCGAAACAGTAAAGGATTTTCCAAAACAGTGGCTGATTTTTCGTAACAGTGGAATTCAGAGCATTTTTTTTTCACACAGCAATCTCCAAAAGTAGTCGACAGTATCCTAACTTCAGTGGTTTTTGAAAACACAGCAGCGTTTTGGAATTATTCAGTAACCAGTAGAATTTTGCAGCAACTGAAAGATTAAAACTCTTTAAAATTTTAATTCGATAATAAAATTATGATATTTTTTAAAATTTTTTATATTAACTGCGTTGAATGATAAATATTAGTTTTATTTATCCTGTTAATTTAATTAATTCAAAAATTCGATTTTAATTAAAATATTTTGTAATAAAAAATA
>JAOTRH010060548.1:0-18644 GCA_034768845.1 Heliamphora exappendiculata
TGCGAGGAGAAGAGGATAATTAAATCAGGTTGTCAATAACCTAATTTATTTATCGGGAATCCATATCTTAAACGTGGAGAGAATTCAGTGCATTTGATAATTAGAAACTCAAAACATAATTTGAGTTAGGGCCGGGAGTTCAGTCAGGACCTTTAGTGGAATAAGTTCTGGTTCATGCGAGAAAGAATCTAACTCGGGGACAGAGTTAGGGATATTCGATTTTCTCGTGATCCCTCACGTAGCCCTTTATACGCACGAATATTTTTTTATCGGTTTCGGTAATTATTTAATTTAATTTGAATGTCGGTTTCGCCGCCGGAAACATTCGGGAATTAAATTAAATAATAGAGAACGATATTGGAATTTGGCACACCTAGGGATCACTCCACTCCCTAGGTGGCCGGCCCTAATAGGGGTATAAGGTTGTTTTATGGAAAATATATATCTCCTCCTTGGTTTTAGAAAAGAGATATATAGTTTGCAAGGATAACTCAAGTGATATATAAAATTATATCACAATGAGCCAAAAAATAAAACCTAATCCCAAGCCCTAGCCGCCGCTCCCTTCTCTCTCCCATTGTGTATTCCTTTAGCTTGGAGAGAAAGGTGTGAGAGAGAAACCAAGAAGGAGAAAAACACGAAGATCCGGATCGGTGCCCACTCGCTGGGATCGTCGTGTGCGTCGGGATATACGTGAGAAGATCATTGGGTCGTCTCGGATCGTTGTTCTGCATCAAATAAACTTGTACAAGTTTCTTGAAGGTATATTTAATCTTAATATATCTGTTCATGGATATGGTTTTTCATGAAAAATGCATGCGCCGTTTTTTATGGTCACGGCGCCGGTTCTTAATTTTCCTTCCATGTTCTAACAGCGAGCACATGCGACACTTGATTTCACGCGAATAGTCCCTAATCTACTTATAGAATGTCCTTTTGAGTGAATCCTTATTTCTTGTTCTTAGGGTTGATTATAGAGATAAATTGATGACTATTTTATGAGAGAATAAAAGAAGATTTTAGGAATTACTTACTTATTTTGATGTTTTAAAGGTTGAAGAATGGTGGAACTTGATTTTATTGTTCACACATTGAACCTTCCTAGCTGCTCCTTTCTTCTTCCTTCCTTCTTCTCTTGAGAACACTTAGAATATTTTTTGATGGCTCTCCCTCACCTCTCTCAGTTGAAAATGCATAGAGGAGAAGGGGTGTTTGGTGTATTTTTATAGCAAAAATTATAATAGAGAAATAATTATTACATGTATCTTTAATTTAAATTTTTTGAATTACCATTGGTTGCATACGGTGGCAAAATTTATTAAAGGCTTTCATTTTTCAGATTTGGCCACAAGGGAAGTCAACTAGGTCAATTTGGGGAAGAAAAATTCAACTTTGCATTCATTTTGATACTTAAATTGTATTTTAGTACCATTTTTTGCAAGAAAGTGTATAAAATATTAATTTTATATATTTTTTTGGTATCTTAACATATTAAAACCTATTATATTAATGCGTTTATGATTAATTTAGTCTTCCTATGAATTATTATAATTTTTACAATAATTAATTAAATAGGTGTAGGCTTTTAAGTCAATTTTATAAGCTAGTTTGATAAGAATTGACTTTTTTACTTATTTATTGTGTAGGGACTTTAAATAATAATTTGTTATTTTTATTGACCTATATTATTATATTATTATGTATACTACTTGTATAATAAGTCTTAGATCTTAATAATGCTTAATTTATACATTTTTTTCCCATTTTAAGCTTATAAGGACAAAAAGTAACTTTTTGTGAATAATTCCCTAGGTAGCCAGCCATGGAAGGGTATTTTTTTAATTTTTGTTCCTATTTTGTTTTTATTATTTAATTATATATAAATATCTAATTTTGGGTATCCTTGTGTCAAAATTTAAAATTTTAAAACTTTTTGTTGTATTAAGGGAAAACTGGTCATTTTGCTCTAATTATGGAAATTTTTTATTTTTAATTTCATATTTTATGTTATTTAGTTAATTCAGGCTGTCACAAGACTTCTTTAAGTATTAGAGTTTTGCCTCTGAGTATTTGGTCTTTTTTTAGGATTTCTTGGCCTAATTAGGATTTCGGGTTGAGTTAGGATTTTTGTCCTTCTAGCGACCTAAGTTCTCGTTATCTATCTGTCGCTAATACTAGGGTTTGATCTGAATTGTTATAATACAGCATGCATTAATCATGTCTGGAATTCATTGTAGGAGTTCCAAAAAAATAGACAGCTCAGTGATGGGGAGATATACCTACACATAGACAATAATACAAGGGTGATAGTAGTTGCAGTGGGAGATGTCGCTCTCAGTTGTAGTAAAGATAAAGTTTTAATTTTAAAAGATTGTCTTTATGTACCTTCCATTATAAGAAATTTAATTTTTGTTTCTACATTGGTTAAAGATAAATACTCAGTTTATTTTAATAACTCCGTAATTATTAAGGATAATAAACGTTTTATTTGTTCAGGTACATTGCTAGATGATCAATGTGTTATAACTCGTTTCTCTCTCACACTATAACTAAATGAATTGAATAATATATCTAATTTACCATTTAAGAGAAAATAACTTTCTAAAATGATCCAAACGTATCTTTGGCCCTTACGCCTAGGTCATATAAATTTGAAAATAATAAATAGACTGGTTGAAGATGGACCTTTGAACTCACTGTAAGTGGAGGAACTTCCAGTCTGTGAATCCTACTTGGAAGGAAAAATGACCAAGAGGTTGTTTTCATCTAATGGTTATAGAGTTAAAGAACCATTGAAACTGGTTCACTCTAGTGTATGTAGACCTATGACTATCCAGGCTAGAGGAGACTTTGAGTATTTCATCACTTTTATCGATGATTATTTAAGATACGGGTATATTTATTTGATGGACAATAAGTCTAAATACATTGAGAAATTCAAAAAATTTAAGCCTAAAATGGATAAGTTTTTGGGTAACTGTATCGAGAACTATGACCTAGCCATAGTGGCAAATACCTCTTTAGAGTGTTTAAGGACTACATGTCAGTAGAAAGGATTACATCCCAATTGACTGTATCGGGTACTCCACAGCAGAATGGTGTAGTAGAAAGAAAAAATAGGACTGTTATGGAAATGGTAAAATCTATTATGAGTTATTCAGAGTTACCCGATTCATTTTGGGAATTTGCATTAGAGATATTGGCTTATATTCTAAATTTAGTACCTTCTAAGTCAGTACCTATTACTCCTACAAAATTGTGGACCGAGTGCAAGCCCAGTCTAAGACATATTCGAATTTGGGAGGTGTCCATCACACGTGCTGAAATAGAACACGAACAAGTTGAAACCGAGAACGAAAATTTGTTTCTTTATTGGGTATCCCAGGGGAACGAAGGATGGTTTATTTTATAATCCAAAGTATCAGAATGTTATTATCAGTATCAATATCCAATTCCTGGAAGAGAATTATGTAATGGACCACAGGCTAAAGAGTAGAAATGTTCTTGAAGAGCTAAAAGGAAATACCATTAGTACAGGATAAGTGCCACGAAAAAGGGTAATCACTATCCCATTGCCTCGTCGTAGTGGGGGAATTATCAGGACACATGCTGATCCTAAACCTGAGCAAGGTGCTACCATCAACATCCCGGTTTCACAACCAAAATAGCATATGGATGATGGTGCACAGGGTTTAGAATAAGCACAACGTGTCACTACTAGTATACAGTCACAGGTAGTGACTTGTTGTAGTGGGAGGGTTGTTCATCAATCCAATCGGTATATGTTCTTGGAAGAGACTTTTGACAATATCCCAGCAAAACTAGATATCGAACCCTATAACTATAACGAAGCACTCCAAAATAAAGAGCAGAACTTTAGCAAAAGACTATGAGTTCTGAGATTGAGTCTATGTACTCTAATCAGGTCTGAGAACTTATAGAACCACCCAAAGGGATAAAATCAATTGGATGCAAGTGGATCTACAAGAAGAAGAGAGGAACATACAGGAAGGTGAAAGCCTTCGAAGCTAGGCGTGTGGCAGAAGGCTTTACTGAGAAAGAAGGGATCAAATATAAGGATACCTTTTCACTGGTTGTCATGCTTAAATCTATCCAGATTCTCTTATCCGTTGTGGCTCATTTTGATTACAAAATTTAGTAAATGAACGCCAAGACAGCTTTCCTTAATGGAGTGGATCTATATGATACAACCAGATGGTTTTATAGTGAAGGGTCAAGAGCACATGTTGTGTAAGCTTAAGAGATCCATTTATGGACATAAGCAAGCATCTAAGTCTTGGAATACTTGATTTGATCAAGCCATTAAGTCTTATAATTTTTATCAAACTCCTGACGAGTCTTGTGAATACAAGAAGCATGATGAAAGTGTGATGGTATTTTTAGTGTTTTACGTGGATGATATCTTACTCATTCGAAACAATGTGTGGATGTTATCTTCAGTGATGGTATGGTTTTCCGATCAGTTCAATATGAAAGACTTGGAAGAAGCCAGTCACATCCTTGAGATCAAGAATAAAGGATGTTGGGCTTATCACAAGCTAATTATATCGATACGATCCTTACTCGTTTTACCATGCATGATTCTAAGAAAGGGTTTTTTCCTTTCAAGTATGGAATCACTCTATCCAAGAATTAGTGTCCTAAGACAACTATTGAGATAGAGAAGATGAAGATAGTTTCTTATACTTTAGTAGTAGAAAGCCTCATTTATGCTATGCTTCGCACTAGAATCGACATCTATTTTTCCATTGGCATGGTTAGCAGATATCAGTCTAATCCAAGGTAAGAGCATTAGATAGCAGTAAAACATATAATCAAGTACCTGAAAAGGAATAAGGCATATAATCAGTCTCGCATTGTTGATTTCACTATAAAGGCTGAGTACGTGGCAACTTCTGAAGCAGTCAAGGAGACTGTTTAGCACAGAAATTTCCTGTTTGATCTAGATGTGGTTCTTTTAGCACAGTCGACTATTATATGTTATTGTGATAATAGCAGAGCAGTTGCCAAATCAAAAGAACCAAGAGCCCACAAGAAAGGAAATCACATCGAGCGTAAGTGTCACCTAATACGAGAGATCGTACAGGGAGGTGACGTAACTGTGACCAAGATTGTATCAGCAGACAACCTTGCAGATCTTTTTACAAAGAACTTACCAGCTAAGATTTTTTATAGTCATATGGAGAGCATGGTAATCAAATGTATGGCAGTATAGTTTTGAGAATAAGTGGGAGATTGTCAGGGATGTATACTAAAAACTAATTTTTGAATTTTGGTATTTAATTTTATTTATTTATAAAATTAATTTTTTCATTTAATAAGTATCTTAATGAGTAAATGTATACATTTTATTATTTATTTAATATTGTGCATGTGTATCTTTTATTCTACATAGTATTTGATCTGGTGTGTGGAGTTCAGCTTACATACATAAGACTAAATTATAAGTTCTTGTAGGATATAAGTTTTTAGTTCACAATCTTAGATAGAATTGGACACACCATCGGTAGGACTGTAGCACAATATTTTTGTAGATCTGTCTTGATTTTAGGGAACAGTAATTATTTTGACAATCATTCAAACTCATTGTGTTAATACACTTTATGTGTATTGAACAGGACTATGTTTGGATAATTAATTTTATACTGATTACGTTAACTCAGTGGCATTTTAAATTGATTTGGATGATTTTATTAATCCACATTTTTTAATTAAATGACTTAAAAGATTATGTTTAAATGTTTTCAAAAAAGGTAGTGTCGACTATACATGCAAATGAGTCGACACCTTATACCTTTTATTCTGACACATTGTGCTAAATGGGTTGACACTTTGTGTCTTGAACAGAACATTTTGTATCTATACCAATTAACTTTTGGGTCGATACCTACAAGCAAAGCACGCTTGACAAACTCAAGTGTGTTGATACCATTATGGTTTAGGGTCAAAATCTTTTAATATCTTTACTTAAGACGTTTCAGGAGAACAGGTTGCATCAACACCAATGACTCGTTAAGTCGACACCTCTAGTAGAGGATCGGAATCCAAGTTGAGTCGATACCAGTTACAACCTGTGTCGATACCAAGTCAAAGCCGAATGAGCGCGATGAGTCGGCACTAATGCACGCATGAATCGACACTTCAGCGCCTTGATGGGAATCAACTTGTGCCGACACCAACACCAACATGCACATTAGCCGACACCAAGTGTTCCTTCAGACTCCAGGTTCTAGTGTCAAAATGAGAGATGAAATGAGTCGACACCTAGACACCATCTAAAAAATTGGAAGTGTGTCGACACCAACAAAGCAATGAGTCGACACCAAAGACTTTAAGTCATCCCCTAGACATTGACCCATATGTGTCGACACCAACGAGCAAATGAGTCGACACAAAGCACCCTCCGGAAACAACGAGTTTGGGTCGACACTAAAGAAGACAAGGGTTGACACCAACATTCCAGTAGCTGAAGTCAGACTGACTAGGTCGACACTAAGGTGATGAGTGTCAACACCAAGTTTTTAGTAGCCAAAGTCTGACTGGTTGAGTCAACACCAAAGTAAGAAGTGTCGACACCAAAATTTTAGTCGCCAAAGTTGATTGGCATGAGTCAACACCAAAGACGATTTGTGTGGACACCAAATTTCCTATAGCAAAAATCTCTCATCTAAGTCCACACCAACGAAGACATGAGTCGACATCTAAGCAGACAATGAAGCCTTGACTCGACACTAAATCTAGTATGAGTTGACACTAAGGTCCCAACTAGAAAACTAAAGTAATGAAAAGGTCGACTCCAAATGTCTGAGTCGACACCTCAATGTGGATGAGAAAAGTGAAAAAGTTTGGCCGACACCAACGATGCAATGAGTCGATACTTTTATTTGAAAACCAAGGCCAAAACCAATTTGTGTCGACACTAAAGAGTTTTGTGCCGACACCTACGGCGAATTTCAAAAGGGCGCTAGTTCAATCGGTAACTTTCTCAGAGTATTAATTGCCTACACTAACCACCAACGGTCAATTACTTCAGTAGGCTATAAAATAAATAAATTTCAGAGCTTCAAACTTCTGGATTACTGTTCTATTGAATGCATTGAAAGCCATTGTTCTTCTCTTAGAGCATTAACTGCTATTTTACTCCTCTAGCTAAAAACTCTCCCTTACTTGCTCATTTATTACTAAATCATTGTAAGGATTGATTGTTAGTGAATTTTTGATTCATTCTCATTTATAGTAAAGGGTGAGTCACCCTAGTAATCCTTTAAGAGTGTGAGCTAACTTCTTAATGAAGAGCTAAAGAGAGTTTAAAAAAATAAGGAGTGTTTGTAGAAACTTCTTCAAGCTGTAAAGGCATTTGAATGCATCTGTGAAGAATTTAGTTATAGGGAAAATTCCCAAGAGGAGTCTTGAGGAGTGGATATTAGCATGGAAAAAGTTGAACTACTATAAATCTTGGCATCTAGTTCATTTCTCACCCTCTTACCTCTTTAATTTTACTGTTGCTATTTTACTACTACATTTGTTTTGTGAAATTACAAAGTTTTGCAAAAGATTTTTAAAATCGTTATTATTATTATTTTAAAACTCAATTCACCCCCTTTTGGATTGCCTAAGTTAACAATTGGTATCAGAACTTGGTCTCTTGCTTAGTGACTTAATAATCTGAGATGATCCATGGCAACCAGTAGTTGACCAGTTCAACCTAAAGGCCAGTCTACAAATAAACCTCCCTTATTCAATGAATTAAATTACAATTATTGGAAAGTTAGGATTAGGATTTACATCTAGGCTGTTGACTACGACCTATGGAGGGTCATCATAAATGGCCTTAGTGTTAGGGTTGGTATATTAAAAATCATATTTTTAATATTTAATTTTATTTTAATAAAATTAATATTCTATTTTATGAGCAATATATGTATATCATTTCCTTAATGTTATGCTTTGATATTCTTTATTCTGTACAGTATTTAATATAGTGTGTAGAGTATGGCTTGTACACAGAAGATCAAATTTTATATTCTTGCAGAATATAAGGTTTATGTTTACAGTTTAGATAGAAATGGACATACCATCGGTACGACTGTAACACAGAGTTTTAGTGCTGTCTTCATTACGGAGAACAGATAATAGCGTCGTCTATTATTCTGACTCTCTCTGCTAGTACACTTTATATTACTGAACGGGACACATTAGGGTTATTAATTTTATACTGACTATATAAATTAATTCATACCTCAAGTTTATTATGAACAGTGCTTATGCTATTAATCCTGAAATAATTATTGATTTGCATATATTTAATATTCGTTGTTTTGATTCATTAGTGGGTGCAATCTTATATGGGACTATATTCCCAGTGAGTTGGATTGCTGTAATATTTATATAATAAATATTAATTATTGACAGAATTCACGTCCCGAAAAATCGGGATTGACGATACCGCTTAAGGAACCTTATAAGTTTTGACCGGACCAAACTCTGTAAGTGGATTTGATTATTCGGCGGTCAAATAAGGTAAGCGAAAGGGTTTAAGAAATTTCCAAATGATGATTAAATTAAATTATCAGTAATTAAATTTAATTGGCGGGTATTGAGAATCTTAATGTGGAGAAAACTTGTAAGTATTTAATAATAGGAATTCAATGCAAGATGGTGTTGAGATTGTGGGTCAAAGTACAATTATAGTTATTTAGTGGTGTGAACTGTAATTTAGTGTTTTATAAAAATTACAGAAAGCGCTGTAAGTTTTTCATAATTGTTGATACCGCTATGAGGTTTACTTAATTACAAAAATCGCTAGATACGTATCTGTGTTCCACTATAAGTTTGACTTATAATTACTTCATAGGTCCCTACTGTAGCCCTATAAATATGCGAATAGACTAAACAATATTCATAACTTGTCTTCAAGAATAAAGCTGTCCAAATTATAGCGGTACAAGTTCTCGATAGATTGTAGCAGTGAGACCCTGTACCGTTTTAATTTGTGATATATATGTTTGATGTGTTTCCTTCATTATATGTATTGCATTAATGAATGGTTTATGCTTACCCGAGTTTCGTTTAGGCCTGCTTGGTTTTTACCCTTAAATTCAATTTTTTCCACCCAGCGATGATCGCTCGAGTGGTAGGACTGCGCTCGAGTAGGCTAGTGGCAGTGCATGGGTTAGTGAGGTGACCGCTCGACCGGTGCTTGGGAGCTCAACCGGTGGAGTGGCAAAGACGTATGTCGGCAATGGGTCCACTTGTGCGGTGAGGGAGCGCTCGAGCGGTGGGATCCTGCTGCAAAAACCTATAAAGCTCACAAAATATCTTTTTGAGTCTCAAAAATATCTTTTCAAGCCTATCTATTCTCTCTCCTCTTTTCTCTGTCTTCTTTCTACATTTTTGGTTTGCTCGAGCCTAGTTTTTGACGTTTTGTTTGCGGATCCTTGTTATCTATACTGTTGGCTTCGTATCCATCCGGACGGATTCTCATTCCAACGAAGTTTAGTTTTAAGACATCAAGTTTTTAACTCTCCGAGGTAGGATTCTATACCCTACTGTTGTTAATGGGTGTTTCACGCAACTATATGTGTTTTCACCAGGTAGAAAATGCTTCAAATATCATATTTTATGTTTAGACATTGTTGTTAGGATAAAAAAACATATTTTTCTCTTTTTCTCGATTTATTACATGATGTTAGGCTTGTGGTTATGGTTCTCAAAGAGGTGATTTTAAAAACGGTGGTTTTTGATAAAAATCTCAACACTTGGTGTTTTGGAGGTTTTGTGCTAACCCTTAGGGTTGAGTATCAAGTTTTGAAATGTTTTGTTTAAACAGGGAAAAACATCTTTAAAAATGTTTTTGTTGATCTCCATGTTGATGGATGGATCTATATACATTTTCAATGTATTTTTGTGGAAGTGCTTTTCGTAGTCGAGCTACGGGTCAGTTTTTAGATGATTCTCTAGATGTACCTGGATAGCGAGCATTTGGCACGAGTTATCCTCGGTGAAAGTCTAGAAACATGCGCAGAGTATGTGCTTTGTACCTTCGAGTTAGTCCCCATAAATTAAACTATTTGGTGCTTTGTATCCTCGAGTTTCGGGCCCGTAAATTAAGCAGTTACGCTGTGGTGGCTCCGTATAGAACTTGTCGTTACCTAATCAGTCCTAAAATGATTAGGGATTGGGTAACGGACATGAGTCTACAGTTGTTTCCTCTGTCTTTTGACAGAGTCGGTACATATGATTCATTCTTTTTCCTCGGTTGTATGATCCGAGAGGGAACAACGTTTTGATTACTATTTTCTTTCATTGTAAAACATTTCTTGCATTAGTTTTAATGCTGGTTTGTTGTGGTTGAGTTAGCTCCTACCATATGATTGCTTATCTTGCTTTACAGCTTTATAGTCTATTTCTATTGGATTTCGGCTCATGGTGTGGGATTTTGTTGTAAATCCAATTTCAGGTTTGGAGGTTGATGAACATGAGGAGTTGATCTAGTGGTGCTAGTGTTGGCGGAAGACTTTTATTAGTTTTTCTTTTTATATGCCTGCTTCTGAAGGCATGTTTTGTACGCCTTAGGGTGATATATTTATGCATATTGGAAGTAGATGTTTTCTGCTTATGAGAGCTACATATTGGGTTCTTTTATTTTCGACAGGTGGATTTGAATGCCTAAAAATCTATTTTTTATAAAACTACTATTTGGTGGATTTTCACGTGACCCTGGATTTTGAGACGTGACAATTTGGTATCAAATCTCTGGGTTTGAATACCTAAGAGCTATGGGAAGAGGGTTTATCACCTGGTGAGGTTGATTGAGTATGCTTGCTTGTATGTGTTTAAACGTTTTTATAACATGCTGATAGCTTGTTGAGCGTGATAGTGGTGTATATGTGGAAATAGAGGTTGGATATCAGGATTGATTAGTCTCGCCTTAGGGCATTTGGATTAACATATTTGAAGCTAAGTTTGAAATGCGTTTGGTCGATGTGTTTTCTAGCAAGGACTCCGACTACGTTATTCAAATCGACGCATTTGTCTTGTTGATTCTCCACGGTATGTGAGACGTGTTTACATAATCTTATGTGGTTACGTGATAGCATGCTTATGTGCATTATGTGTTATGTAGTAATAACATGTTGTAGGAAAAGCTTATCATATTATCTTGCTTTATATAGAATTATGTGCACGCGGGGAGGATGTGGTCGAGGTCGTGCGTATGTTCAGGTTCCGAAAGAGGAGGACGTTCATGCCCCACAGGAATAGGTGGGCGGTGCTGACTTCATACAGGAGATGCTTACTAATATGAGAGCTATGGCAGAGGCGACCAGGGCCGGAGTGAGGGCTCCTGAGCCAAGGGCTTATGTGGCTATGAGGGAATTTCGGCGTTTGGCTCCTCTGACCTTTTTTGGGGAGTCGGACCCCAAAGTTTCTACTGAGTGGTTGGAAGTAACCACGATGATCTTCAATACTCTAGATATTGAGGAGGACGCTTTGCGCATGAAGTTAACAGCATTCCACCTGCGAGATGAAGCGAGGGAATGGTGGAAGTTTGCCAAGACCACGGTGGATGACACTTGGGCCGCTTTCACGAGAGTCTTCTTGGAGAAGTATTTCCCGAGATCTTTGAGGGATACATACCGAGAGGAGTTCCTATCTCTTATTT
This sequence comes from Heliamphora exappendiculata, assembly GCA_034768845.1. Classification (NCBI taxonomy): domain Eukaryota; kingdom Viridiplantae; phylum Streptophyta; class Magnoliopsida; order Ericales; family Sarraceniaceae; genus Heliamphora; species Heliamphora exappendiculata. The sequence goes on from JAOTRH010060548.1 coordinate 11,684, forward strand.
AGGGGAACCTTACTATGGTCCAGTATAAGGCCAAGTTTGTGAATCTGTTGTGGTTCACAGCTGATATGGTATCTACGAAGGAATTGGGTAATAAGAGGTTTGAGAGGAGCCTTCGGCTGGCTATCAAGGATAAAATTGCAGCTTTGGGTTTGGAGGTGTACATCCAGATGGTGGAAGCCCCTATTCAAGTAGAGAACTCGCTGGCTGAGAGCCACAGAGTTAGGGAGAGCAAGAGCCAGTAGAGTGACGGAGGTACACAGCTTCAGGGGCGCAGGAACAAGCGCCGAAGGTTGTCAGGTCTGAGTTCTCATTTTTTCAGATCATATCAGCCAAAATTATCCACGCTTGCACTTACAATGGCCTCGACAGGAAGGCCAGAGCAGAGAGAGCTTATCTATTTTCGATGTGAACAGCCGGGGCCTCGTTCGCCTGAGTGCCCGTAGAAGGGCCAGGTCCAGAGTTTAGCGCCTGCCTAGTTACAAGTGAGGGGCCCACCAGTCTATTTTGAGTGTGGTCAGCCCAGGCACATTCGTAGATTCTGTCCCCAAAGAGGGAGTGTCAAGGGTGAGACAAGAACGCTAGCTGTTCCATTTGCATAGAGACGGCAGGCTTCTCAGCAACCAAGGGCTCAGACGTCTAGGTTTGCAGAAGGAGGTGCGTCAGCACAATCTGTGAAGCAGCCGTCGGCTCAGGGTTATGGTGGGCAGACCAGAGCACCGCAGGCCAGAGCTTATGTTCTTGCTGGTCCCATTACTTCCAAAGCACCAGTTGCACCCGATGCTACAGCTACTCCAGCTATAATTAGAGGTACTCTTCTAGTCTTCAGATCATGGGCCAGTGTTCTTATCGACACAGGAGCATCACATTCTTTTATCTCTTCTGCTTTTGCATCTGTATTGGGGTTAGAGGCAGACCCGTGGGTAGTGCATTGAGCGTAGAGACCCCAGTCAGTGGAAATGTGGTGTTAAGTAGAGTTTGCAAATCCTGTGAGTTAGGAGTTGCCGATCGTTGTTTAGAGTTTGATTTTATCATTTTAGACATGACCACTTTTGATGTCATCCTAGGGATGAACTGGCTAACTACCTACCGTGCTTTTATAGATTGTAAGCGACGGAGAGTGTCGATCTGTACTGCGACAGGTGACCGCCTTTGCTTTGTGGGTGATCAGGATGAGGGTTTGGTGTCTATGCCCGGTGTCTATGCTCAGTGTCGCTCGAAATCGATGGAACTTGGGTTTTATCTTTTCTGCTCTCAGATTGGATGAGTAGGTTAGGGTTCGAGGGAAGTTACCCCATGTGGTTTGCAACTATCCAGATGTCTTTCTTGACAATCTGTTCGAGATGCCACTGAGCCGTGATGTGGAGTTTTCCATTGATCTTGTTCCAGGAGCTGTTCCCATCTCTATGCCATCTCATCGCTTTGCACTAGCTGAGTTGCGAGAACTCAAGGTGCAGCTGCAGGAGTTGCTTGACAAAAGGTTTATACATCCAAGTACGTCATCATGAGGAGTTCCAGCTCTTTTTACGAAGAAGAAAGATGGGTCTTTGAGACTGTGTATAGATTACAGGAAGTTGAACCAAGTAACGGTGAAGAATAAGTATCCTATGCCGAGGATTGATGACTTATTTGATCAGTTGAAGGGATCGACCTGCTTCTCAAAGATTGACTTGAGGTCAGGGTATCACTAGTTGAGGATTCGGGACGAGGACAAAGCGAAGACCACCTTTCGGACTCGTTATGGTCACTATGAGTTTCTAGTCATGCCATTCGGTTTGACGAACACCCCTGCGACATTTATGGGTTTGATGAATTGTATCTTTCACCCTTATCAGAACAGTTTTGTGGTCGTGTTTGTGGATGATATCCTTGTCATTCGCCCATGAGGGAGATGCATGAGGAGCATCTGCATGTTGTTCTATAGCTTCTGAGAGAACATTGCTTGTATGCGAAGTTCGAGAAGTGCGAGTTTTGGATGTTATAGGTGAAATTCCTTGGACACGTGGTATCGAAGGATGGGGTGTTAGTGGACTCGTTGAAGAATGATGTCGTGATAGAATGGTAGTGACCGAAGAATGTCTTTGAGATTCGTAATTTTTTCGATTTGGCAGGTTATTATCGGCGGTTCGTGAAGGACATTTCTAGGCTTGTAGGGCCGATGACGCATCTTACGTGGAAGGTAATCACGTTTATGTGGAGTGAGTCCTGTGAGTCGGCCTTCTAGGAGCTGAAGATGAGATTGACTACTACGCTAGTATTGATCATTCCAGAGAGAGGTTTGGGGTATACGGTGTTTTACGATGCGTCGCATAATGGTTTGGGCTATGTATTGATGTAGAGAGGTAAGGTTGTGGCCTACGGCTTGCGACAGTTGAAGACACATGAGAAGAACTACCCGACTCACGATTTGGAGTTGGTAACCGTGGTCTTTGCTTTGAAGACATGACGTCACTATCTTTATGGTGAGAACTTCGAGGTTTTCTTTGATCACAAGAGCTTAAAATACTTATTTTCGTAGAAAGACTTGAATCTACACCAACGACGATGGATTGAGTTGGTTAGAGGACTACGGCTTCAACTTGCAGTGTCACCCGGGGAAGGCAAATGTTGTGGCCAATGCACTCGGTAAGAGATCTCATGGTTCATTAGCTTTTGTGGCTATACGATAATGGGATATGCTTGGAGATGTTGGGGAGTTTGATATGTGTCTTGAGGAGATAAGGGGAGGTGCTACCTTATTTTCAGTAGCTTCACGACCTGCATTGGTTACATGTGTGTTAGAAGCTCAGCAGATAGATCAAGAGGCCCAAATGATACGAGACCGCATAGCGAGTGGGAAGGACACAACAGGATGGGTTGTGAGTTTAGACCAGAGTTTGAGATTGACAGGACGATTGTTTGTGCCAGAGTCGTGCCGTGCTGAGGTGCTACATGAGTTTCACCATTCACGACTTGCAGTGCATTTAGGAGGCACGAAGATGTATCACGATTTGCGCTGTCAATTCTAGTGGACAGGAATGAAGAGGGACGTGGTTCGATTTGTGTTCTGGTGTCTTACTTGTCAACAGGTGAAGGCAGAATACCAGAGACTGGCAGGATTGTTACAGCCGTTGCCTATATTTGAGTGGAAGTAAGAAAATGTCATGATGGATTTTGTATCAGGGCATCCTCGATCGTCGAAGGGGCACGATGCTATTTGGGTTGTGATTAATAAGTTGACGAAATCTGCACACTTTCTCCCCATTCGTGTGAGGGATTCAGTGGACAGACTAAGTCGATTGTACATCCAGGAGATAGTCCGACTACACAGAGTACCTATGACTATTGTTTCTGATTGAGACCCGCGCTTTACATCGTGCTTTTGGCAAAGTCTTTAGGTGGCTTTGGGGACGAGCTTGACCTTCAGCACAGTTTTTCACCCACAGATCGACGGTCAGTTTGAGAGGACCATCCAGATTTTAGAGGACATGCTGAGGGCCTGTGTGCTTGATTTTTAGGATTCTTGGGATGATCATCTACCGTTGGCAGAGTTCGCATACAACAACAGCTATCAATCCAGTATTAGGATGGCACCATATGAGGATTTGTATGGTAGGCCGTGTACATCGCCTGTGTGTTGGACAAATGTGGGAGAGACCCACTATTTTGGGACCCGACTTGGTATGGGAGATGACGAAGAAGATTGCCATGATTCGTCAGCGTCTGATGACAGCGCAGAGTTGCCATAAGAGTTATGTAGACCAGAGGAGGAAACTGTTAGAGTTCGCAATGGGGGATCACGTGTTTCTGAAGGTCTTGCCACGTAGAGGTTTGATGAGAATTGGTTGTAGCGGGAAGCTATCACCACGCTTTATTGGACCATTTGAAATCCTATAAAGGATTAGGGTGGTAGCATACCGTCTGGCCTTGCCACCTCAGTTAGCATAGGTGCACAATGTGTTCCACGTTTCCATGCTTCAGAGGTATGAAACTGATCCTTTACATGTTCTGGATTGGGCCGAACTGCGGGTTGACGAGAAGGTCAAGTATGAGGAGCGTCCGGTGCAAATTGTAGATACAAAGGAGCAAGTGTTGAGAGGGAGAACGATTGCTTATGTCAAGGTCCTGTGGCTTCATCACGGGGTTGAGGAAGCAACTTGGGAGCTTGAGTCTGGGGTTCATGCTAGATACCCGGAGTTGTTCACCTCCTCACCTTGTAGTGAATTTCAGGGGTAAAATTCCTTAAGGGGGAGATTTGTGAGACCCTGTATGTTGGGGTTGGTATACTGAAAACTATGTTTTTAGTATTTAATTTTATTTTTAATAAAATTAATTTTTTATTTTATGATAATCTTTATGAGCAATGCATGTGTATTATTTCTTTGATATGCATGGATGTCCAATATTCGGTATAGTATTTAATCTGGTGTGTAGAGTACGGCTTACACAAAGAAGACCAAATTTTAAGTTCTTACAGAATATATGTTTTATGTTCACAGTTTAGATGAAAATGGACAGACCATTGGTACAGAGTTTTAGTAGGCCTGTCTTGGTTACGGGGAACAGATAATAGCGTCGTCTATTGTTCTGTCTCTTTGTGCCAGTACACTTTGTGTATTGAACGGGACATTTGGGGTAATTACTTTAGTACTGACTACTGAATTATATAAAATAATTCACACCCCAAGGTTATTATGAATAATGTTTATCTTCTTAATCCTGAAATAATTATTGATTTGTGTATATTTAATATTCGTTATTTTTATTCTTTAGATGGTGCAATCCTATATGGGTCTATATATTCTCGGTGAGTTGGATAGCGGTATTATTTATATGAAAAATATTAATTATTGACGGAATCCACGTCCCAAAAGATCGGGATTGACGATACCCCCTTAAGGATGCTTATAAGTTTTGGCTGGGCCAAACCTTGCAAGTGGATTTAATTATTCGATGGTTAAATAAGTTAAGCGGAAGGGCTTAAGGAATAAAAAGATACCGATTAAATTAAATTATCAGTAATTAAATTTAATTTGCAGGTATCGAAAATCCTAACGTGGGGAGATATGGTAAACATTTAATAACAGGAGCTAAATGCAAGAAGGGTCTTGAGATTATGGGTCAAAGTGCAATTATAGTTCTTTAGTGGAGTGAACTGTAATTCAGTGTTTTATGAAAATTGTAAAAATCGCTACGTCTTTCCATAATTGCAGAAATCGCTCGTAGGTATCTGTGTTCCACTGGAAGTCTAACTCATAATTACTCCCCAGGTCCCTGCTGTTACCCTATATATACGGGGTAGGCTAAACCAGTTTGAGATTGATAGAATTGATAGTTCAGATATCTCATATATTATTATGATATTATTTTTGTGTTTCAAGACTTAAATATATCGGGGTTCTGCCGGTACGAGTTCTCGGAGGATCGTAACCCACACTACGTTCGAGAATCGTGTAAGGGAATACAGTAGATGATCTTACTAGAGCGTCAACTCGGAATCAAGTCGTAGTTGCAATTAGATTTACAATAGGTATTCTTCTAAATTAACTTTGGTTGCACGGATTTTATTTTGATCGTTCTTTGTCAAAATTTTTATCTGGTGCCCGTTTTGGCGTTTGCCCGTCCAGTTAATTTTTTACCGAGTAAGTATTTTCAAAACCAATGATCTTGGCAGTATTGCCTCCAACAAATTGGCATCAGAACCGTTTTGTTTTTGTTTACGGTTATCAGGGTCGGTTAGATTTAGAACTGTTGTTAACTTTGTTTTGTGGGCATTATAAACCATATGTTATGTTCATCTATTATTTTTATGTTTGATTGAATGCATTGATGATAATTTAATTTTTTTTAACCACAGGGGTTGAACGTGTTAAATTAATTATTTTTATATCGAATGTGAGCTTACGAGACATAGGTTTCGATGTAAAAATTTTATGTTTTTTATGTTTTTTGTCTAGTTATTAGAAGAAAAAAAAAAAGGACAGGTATCGAAGAATGAAAATGGCGGTAACCGGAGGTGATTCCGGTGGTTTTAGCCGCGAATAGTTTTTTTTTATTGCTTGGCATTATTTTTTCTGGTTAATAAAAAAAAAAATAATAAAAAGAACAGTTGAAGAAGCTTGAACAATCAAGCGGCGGTTTTTCCATGACAAGAGCAAGCCGCGGCAATTCCAAAAGAAACACTGTTTTGGAGCAATTACTGTTTTGGTAGAAGCTTGAAAAATAAAAGACTTCGGTGGCTATTTTCATTAAAAAGTTTTTTTTTCAAAAGCGGTGGCCAAACGCGGCCTTGTGGCTGCGGCAACTTCCAACACAGCAATCAAGAAGTAGCCAGGTTTCCAGCCAACCACAGTGCATAGTGGCGCATTCAAGCTGTTTCGGTAAAGTCGCTCCAGGCGCTGAATACCAAAAAAAAAAAAAGCTGTGCTAAACCCAGCGGCGCACTCAGCAATTTCCAGTTTGCCACTGGAGCAATTTTCCCAAGCAATTGCAGCGCCCAATCTGCTGAAGCAATTCCAGCCGGATTCCAAGCCTTTTAGCTAAAGCAAAATCCCAAAGTCCAAGTGGCGCACAAGAAGGATTCCTAATCAACACTGGGTTTCTTCAAAAGTGGATTCCAATTGGTTTGCAAGCGGTTTTGTTCGGAATTTGATTGGGTGCTACGGTTTTAATGGAATTAAAGCTGCGGTTTTTTTATTGCCAATCACTGTGGCGCAAGGAGTTTTAATGTGGCGCAAAGTGTTTTGTTCCGAAATAGTGAAGGGATAGAAAGAAAATATCCTGATGCAATCAGGATACAAGAAGCTTATCTTTAACATAAGACTGAAATTCTTTAAAAGTTTTAATCAGATCATAAAATTGAGATTATTTTTTATTTTGCATTTAATTTATTTTTATATATTAATTGCGTGGATGATAAATATTAGTTTTATTTATCCTGTTAATTTAATTAATTCAAAATTTTGATTTTAATTAAAATATTTTG
>JAOTRH010060559.1:0-18644 GCA_034768845.1 Heliamphora exappendiculata
CATTTTTTAAGTTTACATTGCATTACATTGATTTTAAATTTTAAATATTAATTGAAAAAGTTCTTATTTTTGAGTTTTTTTCCTATACTTTTGCATTTCTAATTCAAGATTGCTAATTTGTTATTTCGAGAAATTTCTATTTTTTCAAATTTTTATATTTAATATGAACTTTGTTTTATAATTTGTGATGACTAAGCACTAAAAATATAAATATTTTTTAAAAAGTAATATACAAAAGAAAAGTTATGAAATTTTAAAATTGAAAACACAAAACTAAGTTCATCAATGCCATGTCACAGCCAATGATGTATTTATCACTTTGTTTAATTACTCAATGCACTTTTATATATAAAAAAATAAGTAAAATTATCAATGTCATTAATAAATTTTAGAGGCCAGCATGATTGTTACAGTTGTTGCCGATATCAGAATAGAAGTGAAAAAACGTCACGATGGATTTTGTATCAGGATTTTCTCGATCATCGAAAGGATATGATGTTATTTGGGTTGTGGTGGATAGATTGACGAAATCTGCACACTTTCTTCCCATTCGTGTGAAGGATCCAGTAGACAGATTGGGTAGGTTGTATGTTCGTGAGATAGTCCGGCTACACGGAGTACCTGCGACTATTGTTTCCAACCGAGACCCACGTTTTATATCTCACTTTTGGCAGAGTCTTCAGGTGGCTTTGGGGACGAGCTTGACGTTTAGTACAGCTTTTTATCCACAGACAAACGGTTAATTTGAGAGGACCATACAGATTTTAGAGGACATGTTGAGAGCCTGTGTACTTGATTTTTGGGGTTCATGGGAAAAATATCTACCTTTAGCAGAGTTTACATACAACAACAGTTACCAGTCCAGTATTGGGATGGCACCGTATGAGGCTTTATTTGGTAGACCATGTAGGTCATTGATATGTTGGATAGATGTGAGAGAAACTACAGTTTTGATACCCGACTTGGTGCGGGAAATGACATTGAAGATTGTCGTGATCTGCCAATGCCTAGTGACAGCTCAGAGTCGCTAGAAGAGTTATGCTGATCGGAGGAGGAGATCTTTAGAGTTTACAGTAGGGGACCATGTCTCTTTGAAGGTCTCGTCGCATAGAGGCTTTATGAGATTTGGTCGTAATTGAAAGTTATCACTGCGTTTTATTAGACCATTTGAGATCCTAGATAGGATTGGAAATGTAGCATATCATCTGGCTTTACCACCTTAGTTAGCGTCTGTGCATAACGTGTTTCACATTTTCATGCTTTGAAAGAATCAGCCCGACCCTTTACATGTTCTAGATTGGGTTGAGCTGCGGGTTGATGAGGATGTCACATATGAGGAGCGTCCAGTGAAGATTTTAGACACGAAGGAGCAAGTATTGAGGGGGAGAACCATTGCTTATGTCAAGGTTCTTTGACTTCATCACGGGGTTGAGGAAGCGACTTGAGAGCTTGAGTCTGGGGTTCGTGCTAGATACCTGGAGTTATTTTCTTGTAGCCTTGTAATGAATTTCAAGGGTGAAATTCCTTAAGGGGGGAGAGTTGTGAGACCCGGTTTCATTTTATTATATGATATATACATGTTTCATGTGTTTCTTTTCATCATATGTATATCCTCAATGAATGGTTTATGCTTCATTATTATAGAACAGCATATGTAGATATGTTTTATGCTTTCTCGAGTTTCGTTAAGATTTGTTTGGTTGGTCCTAGAGTTGGAAAACCTATTCTGATGTTTCCCAACAGGCTAGTCGACTGGATTGGGATTCAGTCGACTGAGTGATGTCGGTAGAGGAGTTTTGTAGATCTAAAACTCTTTCAGTCGACTGAATTGGCCCATTTAATCGATTGAATGCACTGTTGAGCCGAGCCTATATATATTCCAATGCCTGCTTTGATTCTAGAACTTCATTTTCTCTCAAACTCTCTGCCTTCTCTCTACATTTCTGTTGTGCCCAAGCCTAATTTTTGACGATCAGCTTGTGGAACCTTGCTATTCACACTGTTAGCTTCATTTTCATCCGGCCAGATTCTCGTTTCAATGAGGTTCAGATTTTGACACTTCGAGTTTTGACTCATCGAGGTAGGATCCTAAACTATGTTGTCTTTAAATGGTGCAATGTGTAATTTTGCGCTTTTCTACTTGTTGAAAATGCTTACATAAAATATCATATGTTTTAAATCATGCTTTACGAGTAAAAAGCATGTTTTTGCACTTTTTTTGGTTTATTACATGTTTGAGGTGTTATGGGTTTGGCGAGAGAAACCTTTTGGATTGAACCCTTGGTGTTATGGGTTTAGTGAGAGGAACCTTGTTGGATTGGACTTACGCGTGTGTATTTGGATTTTAATGTGATAATCAAAAAAGGATTGTGTTGAGATCTACGGATCGAGTAAATTTGGGCACGAGTTCCTCTTCGTTGAAATATCAAAAAATTACGCATAATGATTTTCTCTGCCCGCTGACTAGTGAACCAGGAAAGGACACATGTCGTGTCGGAAGTATAGGGCGTCAAGTTACTTCACGGGCCTTGTGATGGCCGGGTGGTGATAACGTGACGGGGTCTATATGCCCATTCGACATCAGTGCTTATGTTTTAAAACTATGAGTTGGTAGAATCACATGGATGTGATGGTAATATGTGTGTGTGCGTGTGTGTACGCGTTAACAAACTTGGAGTTTTCTGTAGTAAAACTTTTTTGAGTAAACTTTATGCTATGTGATTGCATATCCTGCTTTACTGCTTCATAATTGTTTCTATTGGGCCTCGGCTCACGTAGTGAAATTTGTTAAAACTTTTTTTAGGTGTTGAGGTTGATGATCACGAGAATATGATATAGCCATGGTGGCGGAAGACTGTTATATAATTTTTTTTTGTTATAAAAACATGTATGTCTACATATGTTGTCTGTTCTTAAAGACATGTTTGTAAGCCTTGAAACGAGTTATATTATGCATGTATATTATCAGAGAGATGAATCCTGGGTACTCTTTTAAACAGTTGCAATTTTGGTTGTATGGTTTATCAGTAAGAATCCTATCTTTTTACGAAATGGTGGTTTGGTGGATTTTTCACGTAATCCTGAATTTTGTGGCGTGACAAATTTGAATTAGGATCCTCCTTTAACATGTTGATTTCCACTTGTAAATCAAACTCTATCTTCACTTTCTTTATATTGTGCTATTGGATGATTTTAAGACCATAGTAGATATCCCAGAGTTTCGCTTCCAAACTTGTGCAATCAGTGTTTAGTTTCATTTTCCCGCAACCTAGGAAAAGCCATTTAATATACTTATAGGGGTTAGGGGAAAGAATGTTGATTACACAAAAAGTGTTAGAGACTTCATCAACATATTTAATAATACAACTAACAATAAAAAAAGGGTCAATGTCTTGATTTTCAAAAACTTCTCTATTTCTGCTGAGCCAAACACATAATAATGATTAAAAAATGTGTTCCAGGGAAACCCGTGAGGGGTTACTTTATTATTTTGGAGGTTTTTGGTTAGCCAATATTCCGAGACATTAACTCGTCAATTTGCGGCAACTGCATACAAGGGAAGTTAGGCTAAATAATATTAATAAAATTGCATCCACAAAAGAGATGGTGTAAATCTTCTAAACAAAGTCCACATCTAGGGCAGAGGGGGTTAGAGGTCAAGCCGTAGATCATTTTATGTTGCTTGGTGAGGAGTTTCCCATGCAAGCACGTCTAAATAAAGCCTTTTAATTTTTGGAGTAAGGAAAGCTTCCAAAACCAATTTGAATTTTCATTAAACCAGTTACAGTTAATTATACCATCATACACAAATCTGATGGAAAAGGAGACATTATTACAATTTTTCAATCAAGGGAAGCCATCAAGGTCTGAATTATATGGAATCAAGATATTGAGAATGTCATTAATGGCTCTCGGGTTAAGAAGAGGGGTAAAAGCTGGGAGATTTTGCTCCTTGTCAGCTGTGATAAAATCGCCACTTTGTAATCAATGTTAATGTTGCCAATGATTCGTCTAATAAGTGGGCCATTGTCACACTACCAATCACTTCACATGACAATGTTCTTACAAATCCCTATGTTCCATTTAATACCATTCAGGATGACTTCTTTAGTTTTTATGATGCTTTTCCAGATGTGGGAAGCCCATTTTGGGTTTGGCCAGGGGTTATCCAGGGAATTATGGTATTTTTTAGATAGGGTTTGGATCTATAGCAGTGGGATTTCATTGAGGATTCTCCAGGCAAACTTGGAGAGGAAGACTAAATTGTTGCTAGACGCTTTTATACTAAGACCACTATTTTTTTTACTTCTACACACAATGTCTCAATTGATGAGGTGGATTTTCCTTTTGTTCTCTTGGTCTCCCCATAGAAAATCCCGACTGATCTTGTCCACATTAGCACAAATTCTAGTAGGGAGGGCAGAGGTTTGCATGGAATAGGTTGGAATGGTAGAGGTGACAGATTGAATAAGGGTATCATTACCCATAAAAGATAAGGTTTTCATTTTTCAACCAGCGAGTTTCTTTTGCAGTCTTTCAATGGTATAATGATAATGGCTTTTGAACACCCTAGAGTGGAGAAGGGGAACACTTAGGTATTTACCAAGATCAGGGGTCATGAGAATCCCACATCTATTGCTAATGGCACTAGCTTGGTTTCTAGGAAGCTTAGGGCAGAAGAAGTTTTTGGACTTGGTTAAGTTGATGGATTGGCCGATGCATCACAAAATGAGGTGAGGGTTTCAAAGATGGAGTCACAATTAGATAGATTTGTATTAGCGAAAAGGAGAATGTCATCTGCAAAGAAAAAGTGACTAAAGGAGGGGCCATTATGGGAAGCTCTAACGGTTTTCCAACTCTTGTTAGCCACTTTATTGTTGATCAGAATGGAAAAGTGTTCCATGTACAAGACAAAGATGTATTGGGAAAGAGGGTCCCCTTGCCTAATATCCCTTACAAGGGCGAAAGGGGGAGCTAATTGCCATTCCACATGACTGAGAAGGTGGTTGTGCTAATGCAGCTCATGATAAGATAGATGCACTTAGAATCAAAATTGAAAAAATGAAAAGTATCTTCAATGAAGTTCCACGAGATTTTGTCATAGGCTTTCTCAAAATCAACATTAAAAATCATTGCACAATTTGTGCCTTTCTTAAACACGAGGGAATGAATAATCTCCTAACAAATAATGATATTATCAGTGATATGACGACTAGGAATGAAGCTAAATTGGTAGAGGCTGATGAGGTCGTCTAGCGCAAGTCTGAGTCTGGCAACAAGGATTATAGTGATGATTTTGTAACTCACATTGCAAAGAGTCATGGGGCAAAAAAGTTTGATGGAGATAGGGGAATTAGTCTTGGGAAAAAGGGCAAGGTGGGTATTATTGATCTCATTAAGAATGTGGTTGGAAGAGAAGCAATTTTGGATAAAATCACAAGAGGGTTCAATGGTATCCCAATATTTATGGTAGAAAAAGGCCTAAAATCCATCTAGACCTGAGACTTTGAGGGGGTTGATATTCTTAACACTATCCCAGATCTCTAGAGTGGGGGGAATTTGAGTGAGAAACCCATTAGTTCTCTAAAAAATGCTCTTGTGAGGGAGATCGTTCCAAGCTTCACACAGGGACATACGCTTGAATGAGAAAAGGGTTTGGAAGTACTCATTGATGTGATTTTTTAGTTCTTCGGTGTTCTCAATCCAGTTACCCTTGTCTTCTTTAAGGGCAGTAATATTGTTCCTTCTTCTTCTAATGATAGTGAAAAAGTGAAAGAATCTGGTGCTACGGTCACCATGGATAATCCAATTGGCTCTAGATTTTTGGGCCCAGAGAAGCTCCTCATGGATAATCCAATTGGCTCTAGATTTTTGGGCCCAGAGAAGCTCCTCTTGCTTAAGCGTGAGGTGGTATTGCTTTACCAACACTCTTTTAAGGCAGTGAAGGTTGTGAGAGAAGTGGGAGTTATTACAATTCTGAATGCCTTCAATCCTAGTGAGAAGGTGATTTTTCCTTTTAAAGATGTTACCAAAAACATTGTTATTCCAGTCGCGGGCATTATCGGCCATGAATTTAAGATATGAGGGAAAGGTCTTAACTTGAGAGGATTAGGTTTTATTAACCACATTATGAAAAATCCGAGTGGGTGGTCCAGGCTGCTTCAAAATGAAAGGGTCTGTTATTTAATCTAGGTGGGGGACCGTCTAGGAAAAGGAGAAAAGGACTGTGGTCAAAGTAAACCCTAGGCAAAATTCTTACAAAGATTTCAGGGTGAGTCATTCTCCAGTTAGGGTTACAAAAGACTTTATCTAGTCTGGCCATAGAGGTGGCCAAACCCTTTCTATTATTGATCGAAGTAAACTTAAAATCAGTACTCCCCAAATCAATGAAATTGCAAGAATTAATAAAGTTTCTAAATTTATTACATCAAATATATATATTACCTCTCGAGAAGCTATGCCTTTCAATACTTTCAACATAATCATTAAAGTCACCTACAAGGAGCCAATGTCTAGTTTCTGTGTTGAATCTGTTCATAATATCCATCCATAGGTGGTCTCTAGTCGCAAGATTAGGACTGGCATAGATACTTGAGAAGACCTATTAGTCCTTTTCACAATTGCATGGATGCATTGGTTGAATATATCAAAAGTACATATTGTAATTTGGTTTGGATTCCAAATAACCCAGATTCCTCCTGATTTTCCACACAGATCACAAATAGAGTTGCCTATAAACTCGAGTTTGTTGAAAAAAATTTCCATGAAAGAAAACGAGACCTTAGTTTCAAAGAGTACTAGAAAATTGGGCTGTAGGCAATGACCATTTCTTTGGAATGCCTTTTAAATGAGTTGTTATGAGCTTCTCGACAATTCCAAATTAGACCAGACATGGAGGAACTCATAGGGATATTAGGGAGTGGTAGAAGATCATTCCACTTGGTTATTTTCTTGATACTTAGTTGGTCTCTCTAGAACCCTTATATACTATCTATTTCCATCACCTAGAAAAGGAGGCTCTGGCTCCGTTCGTGCCTGGGACTGAAATCACTACTATAAAAATAGTTAAAAATCTCACTTTAAAAAAAAACGTGATTACAAATTTTAACGTAATCATTTAATCACATTTTAATATATAAAATGTGATTATATATATATATATAATCACACTTACTAATAAAATGAGATATGCAATATTTTTTTAATCACATTTTTTTATAAACGTGATTAAAAATATTCTATTTTTTAATCTTAAACTCGATACTTTTTGCTCATCCCGTCCCACAAAACCCCAGTAGTCTCTAAATTTCCAAAAACTCGAGTACCTAGGAATGATAACGGGACAGGTTTGGAGTGAGAGTGTGTTTTTCCACCCTTACTTCATTTATAAGTTGGACGGGTCAAAAAAAAGTAGTCAAAAAAATAGCGGAGACGGAGCAGAGCGGGGCAGGGCATAACGAAATTACATTTTTCACTTTAAAAAAAATTAATACTAACAATAATAACATAATAAGATATTAAACTAATAATATTAATCAATAATTATAATTAAAAATAAAAAAAATAAAAAATATAAATGAAAAATAAAAATAAATTTTATATTTTTATATTTTAATTTTATTATATTGTTAATAATATATATATATATATATTAAATATATTTAGTTTATTTAATCGAAAGTAAGTTCAAAGAAAACGAAACGAAAGTTATAAATATCATCCGTTACTCATTATCAAACGGGTACAAAAAAAAAAAAAAATCACATAAATCAGGACAGAAAAAAAACAGAACAAAATTGATACGGATATAATTACCCTCCCTACGAGCACCCCAACAATCCCGTCCCACGAAACCCCCAAGACGCAACAACCCACGGCGCCGTTCTCTTCCACCGTTCGTCTTCCTCTTTCTTCGTCGCGTGCATCCTTCGTCTTCCTCTTCCACCGTCGCGTGCATCCTTCGTCTTCCTCTTCCACCGTCGCGTCGGTCGTCCCTCTTCCACCGTCGCGTCGGTCGTCCCTCTTTCACCGTCGCTGAATCATTCGTTGATCCACCGTCGTTGCGCCTTTCGTCGCCGCTCGTCCAGGTTTTCCTCTTTCTCTCTCTCTCTCATTGGTGGGTTGCTACTAGTGTTGTCGTCTCTCTCTCTCTGGTGTTACTTTTCTTTCGTTGGCCAAGCATGCTATCTCTGAGAGTCTTAAATGGAAAGACTTGCATCGTTGGTTCTATCGAGTTGTTTATTGAATTGGGGTTGAGCTTTTTTAATTGGAAGCAGCTAACGTGCTTTCTATACTCACTTTCCTACTTAGTGCTTGATGTAATGCGTTAACTAAAGAATCTTGTTTTTTTTTTATAAAAAAAAAATAATATTCCCGATGGCAGGGCATGCTATCTTCAAGACTTTAGGAACTTTGCAAGCATCTAAATTGAAATATTGGTATCTTTGATTACATGGAGCTGTTTATTGAATTTAGTTTGAGTTTTTATTTATTTTAATTTTCTTTCTGTTCAACTTATATCCCAGTTGCTTTAACTGGATTCCTTTTTGGGTGTTGTATTAAATGCTCATTTTTACCAGTGACAAGATCTGGTAACATCAATCCGTGATATCCCAACAACCTAGACTTAACATCAGTTTTGGGTGTTTTGTTAAATATTAGTAACTCCCATTGAGAAAAATGAAGGAGGGTGTTGGTAATAATGCTTATTTTTTAAGTGATTATTTGAACCCCGTTGTATCTTATGGTGTCCTCCCAAGAATTCGTCAACTTTTGTTAAATTGATATGCTGAAGAAATGAACTTATTCAATTTTTCAAAAAATAAAAAATAAAAATTGTGCTTTTCTTTTTGGTTAATGCCCTTAATGTAGGCATCAAATTTTTTGGAAATGTACCTTATTGGTACTTTGCAATACAACCATTTTAAAAGTTTACTAAGTGTTTTGATATGATGTTAATGGCATAATTATAGCCAAAAATGAGCAAGAAGCCTCCCCTAGATCCCCTTGCAGTGTTAAGAGGTCATCGTGCTTCTATCATGGATGTTTGTTTCCATCCATCTAAAAATATATTATTCTCTGGGTAAGAATCAATTTTTAATTTTAATTTCTTTTAGTTTCAATGTGTATATATCCAATGAGTTTGGTGGCAGAATTAATGATGTTATATTGCAGTGCCGCAGATGGTGAGTTGTGCATTTGGGATACGCTCCAGCATCGGACTATATCATCATCATGGTAGTTGTCCAATTTTTGGTAGTTAAATTATTATGTTACGACTATGTTTGAGCTTCTTCGAGTGTCATGCCATTATCTATGACTGGGGACATATCGCAACATATTGGTTACAGGGTGCATAGTGCAGCACATGGAATCATTTGTGTTGCAACTAATCCTTCAATTGGAAGCAACAAAGTCATCAGGAACTTCTTTTTTCTCCCTGCTTCTTGAATCTTGACCTGTCAACATAAAGTTGTAAAAATCGTTCTCCACCAACTTGAAATAAATTTAGTTCATTGACTAATTGTTTCATGTGTTTAATAACTTGTAATCCTCCAAAACTTTGCAGTGCCGGTCAAAATTAAGTAACAAAAACTTATGTCTTTAAGCATGCCCTAAAGCTAATCTGACTTGGAGGTGTGGCATCTCAGTGCCAACTGACAATAGCTTTCAATTAACTAGAAGTTCCACCACTTGCCCTGCTTTGCACTCGTACAGTCATCTTCATCTGCATGTGTTATATTTGTAATGGATAAAAAAGTCATATCTAGTCCACAAGGCTCCCACTTACTGTAATTTCTTATTGGATACTTGGGGGAATTTGAAGTATGATCAATGTTTATCTTTTGCTCCGTTGTAGTTATACTTTATTCATTATTATGTTGACGGTTTAAAATATTTCTTTTATGAAGTGCTTTAAAAATTTATAAAACTAGCAAGAATAATAGAAGAATAAGTCTAGTTTGGAAAGTAATTTAGGTATAAATATTGGAATAGTTACGTTTTTATTATATTGATTATACTTATACGTAGTTATTAATATAAGTTAAATTGTTTATATGCAGTGCCTTCAACAACCCACAAACGTAGAATGTGGGTTTTATGTAATGCGGTACAAGAAGAATTTGATTAAAGATCCAAGCATCTTAACAAAACGAAATGTCAGATTAGTTTTATACTATTGGTGTTGTAATTTTTTCATTATAAGTTTTTTCTCTTTAACTTTTTATTAATTGTATCTCTTGCAGTTCAATGGAAAAAAAACTTATATGTTTTACGAGCTAGATGAAGTGTATGTTGAGTGGATTAGTTTTGTCTTAGAATATATGTGACTCACTCTAGAGGTATTACCTTCTGAACTTGGATCAATAAATTGATATATGATTGTACTTCGGTCTAATTTCTTTGATGTTCAGTCTTTAATAATTCAGCTTCTCTAGCTTCTCTAAATAAGTGTCACTAATGCCATCTTAAAAGATCTTTAAGCATGACATGTCATGACCACAAGATTATCCAAAAGAACACCCTTTACTGACAAATACTTTAATTTTTTGAATAAATGACTAGCTTTTTTCTTTTTCTGGATGGAATCAATAGTCCTTTAGCATTTCTTTTAAGAGGAAGGATAAATTTTCTGGAATAATAGTAATTGTGTTGAGTATTAGATTGAGTTGAAAGAAGAAAATATATTAATGTGAAAATAGTAATCATTAATTATTTTGCATTGTGATTGTGAGTTGAAATTCAGATTGTGCCTGAGTATAAATTATTGTTTGAATTTAACAGGTTTTTGAAAGTTTGGAATAGTCTGAAAAACAGAAAAGACTTTGTCGAAATTTATTAGTTTTATACTTAGATTATTTTATAAATCTGGGAGAGTTATTCCTTTTGAGCAATTTGCTTATTATTTTTTTGTTCCATGCTAATTATAACTTGTGAATTGGATTGACCTGCAGATTCCAGAGTGTGGACAGCATTGTTTTTCTCAACACTGGTTCAAGTGATGGATTTGTTGGATTGCTGCTCTTTTTTTTAGCAAGAATTCTCCCAATTTGTATTGTGACAAATTTTAAATTATTAGACATTTTTTCTTAAAAATTTGGTACAATTAATCAAAAAGTTATTGGATGTCATATGAATATATATTTCGTAAGAAATTTAATGAATTCTTTTACTACAGTTATGGTAATTTATTTTGTTGTCTTGTGTTTGAAACTTAGAGTTCATTATGTTAGAAACACTTTTTTTATAATTGGTTTTTATGTTTCCTGCTTATTTTTTGTGACATAGAACTAAATATGTAGAAATTTGGATTTGAAACTAGGTAGAATTGTTGAATTACATTAGCTGATAGGGTTATCAAAGATGAAAAATATTCAAAATAACATCAGGTGCGTGTTGGTGCGCAGTGGGCACGACCACGAGGGGCATCTGGTGTGTTGGTTGGGACGCTAAGGTAGATCACACTTTTAATTTGTGATTGTTATAAGATAATCGATCACGATTTTTATGCGTGATTGTTAAATAAATAAGATCATGTTTTTTATTATTTTAATCACACTTTTTAAATTTTAACGCTCATAAAAAATGTAGTTGATATTGTCAACACAACTTAACAATTACACTAATTTTATTTTTAATCACGTTTTTTATTATTTTTAATCACGTTTTATGTCATTTTTAATCATATTTTTTCATTTTTATTACGCACAAAGTGTAGTCAATAATGTGAAATTAACTTAACATCTCACTAATTTTAATTTTAATCATGCTTTGAGTTATTTTTAATCACGTTTTGTAGTATGTTTAATCACACTTTTTGATTTTTATAACGCACTAAAAGTGTAGTTGATAATGTAAAATTACGATGTTTTAGTTTTAACAATTACACTAATTTTATTTTTAACCATATTTTTTGTGTGTAAATAATTACCCGCAAAAAGTATGATAAAAAGTCTCAACTTTAGGTTGATTAACCGGATAAATCACTCTACCTCTGCTATTTGACCTTTCTCTTCCTCTAGACATATGAGAGTGATAACGGGGAGGTTTCTCAGGCATGTTACTGGCGCCCTAGTTTGGCCCATAGTGAACTAGAGTATCAACAAGCTTAGACTCCAGAGAAGCAAAGGGAAGGGGGAAGAAGACCCGAAGACTGGTGGGGCGTTGTGCTGGAGAGTAGTAATCTCAGTCGAAGGGATATTAGGGCAAGCATAGGGGATCTCAAGTGTTGCAACGGGTATAGAGATTGGTGGTGGAAACAGGTTGGGTTGAGGGACTGAGAGAGGGAGTGTACTTGGGTCGGGTGAAAGATTTGGATTCAAAGGGTGTTGGGTCTAGTGGGTCGAGTAAGAGTTTTGGGTACAAGGATGGGTTTGGGTTATAGAAAAAACATATCTCTTTATCTTTGGAGGTTCAATTTGGCCTGCGTGACTTGGGTTTCTCTTAGGATGGGTTGAAACAGTTTAAGACCAGCCATACAGGAGTTCGTGACAAGGATGATTTAAAGAGCTAAAACGATTAGAAGATAGAGGGTCAAGTTTGAATTTAGGTGTACAGGTTTGAATTTAGGTGTTGGGCCATTTAGATGCTTATTACGCTTATTCCTTACTAGCATCCAAGGCACAAAGTTTTTCATTAGGTGGGAAGTGAGCCCAGATTGCTGGCCCGTATTGTCTGGTTATGTTATGGTTGAAGACGACAGTGGCTTTGTGATCATCTCCGTTGCCGGTAATGGCAGATTCTTAATCCATTTACAACTTTCTTTGTTGTAACCGATTCTCCCACATGCAAAACACAAAGAGTGCAAGTGTTCATATTCAATTTGATAAATTCTTCCTCTTAAAGCAAAATGAGAGAGAAGCGGTTTGCTTAAATCAATTTCCACACAAATTCTTGCATATTTTCCTCTGGTAGAGGTTACTGTGGTAATGTCCACCTTTAGAAGTTTCCCAAGTAGTTTTCAAATGAAAAAAAAGAAATTTTTTTCACTAAAGTATCTAATTAGGAGTTGGGGAAATCTTACCCAAACTGCAGTGGTTATTGCCTCAACTTTGGATGGGTTAAAATATAGTTCCCCTTTGCGCACAGTGAGATAATTATCTTCGATGGTCCAGGGGCCTCATGTGATTACTTTGTTTCGGTTAGCTTTCATATCGAATTTGAATAGAAAAACCCCTATTTGACGACTTCCGTGACGTCTCAAAAAATAGCTCATAATTTTTTTAAAAATAACAATACTGATCCAAATAGATGAATAAGAGAAAGATAAACTTTAATATCAAACTAAAAGCTTCTTCAACAACGTTACAACTCAAGTCTTTAAAAATAGTTCAACTAAATAAAATTACAATTGAATTTCAAAACGTAAAATCCTTCCAATTTCGAACGGAGTTTCATCGTTAGATGCCAGCTATGGTTCCGCTCTCCCTCTGGTGCTATTTCCTCATTAATTTCTCATTTACTTAGCATAAGACGCCATGAGCTGTGACGCCCAATAAGAACAACCAATACCCTACCATTCTACCCTTATTACACATAATCAAACATTGCAGGGATACATATACGATGATACCAAATTTATAGTGACAACATAAAATTCACAGATGTTCCAACCTAAAGTTCACAATGTTCTTGGATCGTTGCACAAGAAGATAGTTTATCGAGTCTCATTAAGAGAACCCGTCCCATACTATACTGCCACGTTTCAACAATGGGCACTCACTTCCATAGTACCATTACGCTCACATCCATTATGCTCCCAACCACTTTGCCCACCGCATCCATACGCTCTCGGACCATACTATTTGTATGCGACTAATGACGTGGAGCGATTTATCGTATATAGTTCTTACCCATACCATGCGTATGCGGATTGTGACTCCCACGAATTTGGACAAAGCATGGCTCACGACATAGTATAACTCAAGACGTAGATAGACCCGACCTTAAACATTGACATCATTACACAAATCCAAACCCATGTCAAAACCCAATTCTTTTGAAAAAATATGTATTCGGTCGAAGTTTAACGTTTGATTTTTTGTGCATTATTATGGCAAAACTAACATGTATACAATATGAAATAAACTACCATTCATAAATATACCCAATATATTATGATATCGTAAATAGAAGTCATACTTGACAAAACAAAGAAAGATAATAATGCATATTGTCACATAACTTACAAATCTCATATTCATATTATCACACCTTAATGTACTTTAAAAATATCAAACCTCAGCATTTTGTTATAAATTTAACAGGGTGCTAGACATACATGTTAGAAAACTTTTTTCCTAAAAAAAGCAAGGTTATGGAAAGCTTCTAAATGTGTGATAAATATCGTTGAACAAAAACTATCTTTAAATGACATTGTTTGGAAAAAAAATGCATTTTAAGAAAAATCGTCAGATTAAAACACTTCAAATAAACTTTAAATAAAAAATAACCCAAAAATTTAACTATGGACATAAAATTACACTAAGGGAATTTTTCTACATTTTTCTAAAATTCAGTCAAATAGACTTTTTTTTTTTGCCAACTTTGGCACAATACCATAAAAGTTTTGTTTGGAAGGCTAAGATACATTTTTTGGTTCCACTAAAAATTGAACATGTTAAAAATATCCCAAAGAAGCTCTAGTAAAAAAAAATTTTTATTAGGTTATGTTTGGTTCCTTTGTAAAAATGGGTAAGGAGAGAAAAGTGATTTTTTCTTCATTTTTTATCGGTAAACTTTGTTTTTTTTTTCTTAAATTAAACCGTAGTTCCACACATTCAAACCACTCACAAAAATAGAAATTCTAGAGAACTAAAACAGGTATATAACACATCCAACAAGTCAAAAGAAAAATAAATAAAAGACAATGGTACCCAACCGAATTTTAACTTGTTCTTCATTTTGATTCTTCATTAGTCTTGTATGGTTCTAAATTTTGTTTTTTTTTCTTTAATCTCATTAGAAATTATTTGAGAGATGTTCGCCGAGAAGAAAAGTAGAGTAGTAGAAGGTTCCTACATTTGATAGTCTTGATAAAAAAAAATGAAAAACTTAGTTTTGGCATAAAATTTTCACTATCTTCTTCCTTTATTTTTCTTCTTTACTCTTCTCTTTATAATTCTCTCAAGAGTGCCAAAACGAGTGGAATGAAAGTAAAAATGGGTCTTTATATAGGCAAGCGAAGGTACATGTATAAATTTATTATCATAAATATATGCATAGGTATATACATAGATACATAGCATAGTTTTTTTCTTCAACACATGCACAAATCATGCATTCCTTTTTTTTTTGTTATCTACTTTTTATATAACATATATATGGATACATATGCATAGTTCAAATCATGTACATGTATAGGTACATGTATTTTCTTTATTTATTTGTTATATAATTTTTATTTTATGTATATATATAAATTTTTATATATTTATAAAGATTTAATTAAAGGCTTTTATTTAGGCCAAAAAGAGATTTGGGCCTTGACAATTGGGTTTTTCTTAAATAAAAGAATTAGGCTTGAACAATTTGGTCTTAAAAGAGATGCTAGTGGGCTTTTAATGATTTTGGGCTTGGTTTGATTTGGGCATTTCTTTAGTTTAAACCTTTTAATTTGGGTATTTTTTAATTTATGTTTTTTTGATTTTCTAACACTTTGGATTTTTTAGATTTTAACACACCCAGTTAAGTCTACAAAAAAACTTATGTCATATATACCTCCTTACAATGTAGGGTTTATGAGTTACATGTATTACCATTACAACTGTTAAGGTTCTAATAACTAGTAAAAATACGGGGTATTATAACCTATCCCTCTTAAACAAATTTCGTTTTCAAAATTTAAGCGAATTTTTGGTTTTGACCAATTAGAAAAAAAAAATATTGATTTGATTTTTCTTCCTTTCATTCTCGTGTGCGTTTTTCCATCCTTTGTTGTCGTTAAAGACTTTACACAACTTCTTGCCTTATTAACCCCCGATCATTATCGGTTTCTTCTTGAACATTTTTTTTAATCCAGATCAAACTTTTTTTCATTGATGATGTTGAATAATTGAATCTTTTATCTTGTAAGACAGACATGTGTAAAGTACATTGTGTTCTCGAGGGAGCAAGTTTTTCTTAATTGATAACGTTGAATGATTGAAACTTTTATATCATAAGACAAATATGTGTAAGCATATTGTGTTCCCGAGTGAGTGACATTGCTATCGTCATCCTTCTAATCCAATCCAGAGCCTTAAATTATCTGATTTTGTGATGTGGTAGTTTTTCTTCTTTTTCAAAACAACGATATTATGCCGGCACTTGGCCTGTAGAACACATGACCTTCATCTTTAATTTTAAGCGCAGGGACCGTTGCTGTCAATTACAGGTTATGGGTCAAGTTTTTTTTTCTCGTATACTTTCAGTTATCTAAATCGTATGTCACCACTTTGTTATTTTTGTGTTAGCTTATATCCCAATTCATTTTGACACGTGGTTAATGACGTTTATAATTAGGGTTGATCATAACAAAAAATTAAGAACTATTTGGTTGGCTGAATAAGTTGTTGACTATCAAAATTGAATTCAAGTGCTTGATCGTGTCTTGGTTTAATTATCCCAAATTCAATAAAGATTTTTTTTTTGAGAATGGAGATTGAATTACGACAATTAAGTCTCATGAAAAATGAAGTTGAGTAATAGAAGTCAAACTAAATATTTGTTCTGAAATTACGTCAGCGAAACACACTTTAAATCTAGTATCCAAGTCTAGTCTCCTTTAAAAGGTTTCAAAAGAATAAGGATATATTTGAGTATAGAAATCATTCTCTCAACAAACTATCCATTAAGATTTCAAGGAAAACAAAAATAAGGATAATCTCAAGGATTGTATCTTATTCGTTCAGTAGAGTAAATTAATATGATTTACACAATTCAAGAATTAAAATGAGTTGAGAGGGATCAAACACAAACAAGGTCACCTAATAAGCGAACATGAATTACACAAAATTTGTGACATAAACTTATCTATCCCCTTAAAATAATTTTGTACTTAAAATGTTACATTCTAGTTCTGATACTATTAGAATTTATTGGCCTATCTAAAAGCCTAAGTTCTCCAATATTATATGTATAATTCAGATTTATTACAAAACCTGCGTATCTATCTATAATAAATTTAAAATACAATATAGTCATTCTATTCATTTTACTTATTTGTCTTTTTACTTTCAAATCAAGTTTTTAGCTGACAATAGATCTCAACGCACTATTTAAAGTTCCTTGCTCACAATTTATCCCAACACACTAATAGAAATGTCATCTAAATAAAACAATTTTAACATCGACATACTGACAAATCGTGAGTTTTCCTAACTATAAGTCAACTTGACTAATTATTTATTCAATTCTATCAATCCACTTATCACCATAAATTTCAAATAATCCCAAAGACACTCATAATGTCAACATTAACCATAAAAGCACAGCAATCGAATATTTTCCATTTATAAGATAAAAGTATCTAGTTATGATTGTTTCCTCAAATATGAAAGTGATCTGGTACGCAATATGTCATTTACTTCTTTTTTTTTTGCCAACTATCCTAACTTATAGGATGCGTAAAGTCCTCGTATCTGTCCATCAAGTATAAATTTCTATTTTAAAAATCATGCATATAACCATACCTCGTAGCCGTCGATCAAATATTGACTTCTATTTTATAAATCATGCATATAATCATACATCCATTGTCACTCAAAAATATTTTTTCCCTTTTTTTTGTCATTAGTAAATTATCCTTGATGTATCGATATTACGTCATATTTTTTAACACCATAACGACATACCAACAAACCAATGAAATTTATCCAATTATCACTATTCATGCAAAGTACCAGTCAACATACAACACCTTAAAAGATCATTGTGTTCACGTTATCTTAGTGTAAGCCTATAACCTTCTTTATTGGGTGAGAACAATAAACTAAAGAAGTGATTCACCATTTTTGTTCTTTTAGTAGTCGCTTTAAGCACAGGAATCAAGAAGAAAGAACATGATACCTTTGGTAGCCAAAGCTGCTAAACTTCTTCAACTTGCTTACATGATTAAAGAGGAATATAAACCACATGCCAAAAAAGGGTTAAAAAGAATGTACAACAAGAGAGTAGGAATAAGATAGTGTTTGGGTTAAAAGAGAATAAGGGTCGGACTTTTTTATTAGGAAAGCAATCTTCTCAGGAAAAAAGAATCTCATTGAATTGATCAATCAAAAGGAAAAAAGAACTATGCCCTTAGACAAATCGAGTTCGTTCTTAATAGGAAAGTTACTTCCGATTGTGGTATGCAATGGCTCATATATGTTGGTTTTGCAAATTTGGGTAAGAACTTTGACACAAAGATTAACAATGGTGTTGTTGGCATTAGCATTAATAGTAGGATGATAGTCATTATAACTATTAATAATAACTCTCTGGTTATTGCGATTGTTAACCCTTATTCTAACCCTTTTGTAAGCATGTATGATTCAATATTAGTTAAGATTAAATATAGTAGGTTTAGTTATTGCTAAAATTTGATATACTTTGGCTTCGAATTCTCTTCGAAATACAACAAAGATGATATCCTAAAAGAACAAAGAAAATATATTAGACTTGAT
>JAOTRH010060570.1:0-18644 GCA_034768845.1 Heliamphora exappendiculata
AAAAAAAGAAAAAAGAAAAGAAAAAGAAAACTCCTCATGTCTCACACTGCGTAGAGCCATAGACCCAACTTATGATTGGCTTAAAAGCAAATGCATTTACTTGTATTGAAGCAAGGAGCCACAAAAAGACAAGTGCAGATCTCAAATGCATTCCTTACGGAGGGGAGCCTGCATCCAAGCTTTTAATGTTTCCCAGCAAACTAGAATGATTTCACGTTGGAGAAATAATCAGCGAATCAGTAAATGCATGCGAGGTCATCACACACCTGACAGCCTGCCTCAGTTGATGACAACCAGTTCTCACCTGGGGGTAGACAGAAAATCTTTCTTTAGGCCTAAGCATTGGTATGATCATCGAAAGGAAGCAGAAGCCACCAGAAAATCCGATATAAATAGACCAACTGAATATATTTTCAACTTTTCATTTCAAGAGCAACATTCTAAACCTGAAAATCCCCACCATCAGAAAGCAGCCAGAAATACCCAGTTTAGGATAAATACAATTATTAGGAAAGTGGATAAAAAGCAAAATATTTCTAAAGGAGATAGTTTGGATCAGGCTCAGCCAACAAATAAGATTAGGCAACGGTCAAGTATAAACAGTGGAGATAGTTATTTCAAAGTGGGGCATGCACCAGCCAAATACTTGTAGTTTAACTAAATAAATCAACGGAACAATAAATTTATAAATAATTCAATCATCAGTTGCCATGTGCGCACACAGTGGAGATAGTTATTAGGCAACGGTCAAATATAAACAGTGGAGATAGTTATTTCAAAGTGCGGCATGCACCAACCAAATACTTGTAGTTTAACTAAATAAATCGACGGCGCTGAGCCTAATGTGAAGAAAAACCATTTTTAATGGTTAACCGATCGATCGGTGGTGTCTGCATGCGAAAAACCAAGAGCAGTGTAAAATCGCTTGATAGACCGATCGATCCGTTTATGAGACCAATCGATCGGTCTACGCGGGAATGTATTTATAAGTTGCTAGGGTTGCAGCCGCTGTGTGTTAGTTTTAAGTTTTGGTCTTTTGTTCTTCTGTGATATTCTGTAATCTCTCTTCCAGACTTTCCTCCATTTTGTAACCTCCAATCAATAGTGAAAGTGTGTGATCCCGTGGACGTAAATACAACTTGTCGAACCACGTAAACCTTGTACTTATGTGTAATTATCTCTCTTTCTCTCTTCTTCGTGTTTATTCCGTGTTTGTGATTGATCTTGAGCAGAATTAGTTATCACGTTCTAATCCCCAACAAACGTAACGACAAATTTAGAAATAATTCAATCATCAGTTGCCATGTGCAAGCACACACATGTCAAGGGATGTGAAAAAATAATGTTCTCGGGGTCTTCCAACAGTTATGCAGATGTGGGTCTGACAGATGGAACACATACATAGGAGCATAGCATTTTATTTTTCCCATCCCTAAATGATGTCTGACAGATTAGAAAACTTGTCCCAAGACTGCCTACAAGTGAATTTTGTGGTGGGTTTTGATTGTGGGAAGATTCTAGAGCTGGGGACTTCATAAGATGAAAGACTGCCTCTAGTAGGATATCTAGATGGAAAGGATGTGTTTTGGTTTGTTTTTCAAAAGTTGCAGGATTTCTGAAATTAGGCACGGACTTTTCGGAACAGTTATTTCATGGTGTTGTAATGCAGATTTAGTGGCCGAAGGGTAGGGTAAAAGTTTGGGGGAGGGAGAGGGGGAGGAATATGCACACAAACATGCAGGAGGAGGAGGAGGAGGAGTGTTTCACCAAGTTTTGCATAAATTACACAAACACAATTGCCAATTCTCATAATTTGATTGTCATAATATCAACTATACTAAATCAATGAGATTACAAATACACACACACACACACACACACACACACACACACACACCCAATCTTTAGTAAATGGAGGAACCCTCTTAGCAGTAGTAAAGAAAAATGACAAGATCATGGATAATGAAAACAAAATGACAAGATCATGGGTAATGAACACACTAAAAGTAGACTTAAACTGACATGAGATGCTGCATTACAAAAATATATGAACTTACTGAAACTAGGGATGACCACGGGGCGGATTTTTTGCGGGGTACTATTATCCACCCCCACCACCAAACCCCTGCCCCTGCTTCAGGTAGAGTTTCTGAACCCCACCCCCGCTCCGTCAAATAACCCAAAATCCGCGGGTAACCTGATTTTAGTCTCACTATTTAAAACATAAAAAAATTATAAAAAAAGAAACATAATGCTAGACTTACTAGTATGTTGCCACTATTTATACTTTGTATTTTTATTAAAGTATTCATTAATCATTCACAACATAATTCTACACAGTTTAAAACATGAAAAACCTTATAAGCATTTACAATAATTCTAATGTTAAAACAAATTATAAAAAATAAAAAATACAAATCACTCAAATCATTCAAAAAAATAAAATCAATTAAGAAATTATGGAGTTATGATTACTAGATTAGTAAAGGAAAAAGTTAAATTATTAATATGTTTAATATATATTTATATCTAACTAATATGTTGGTAGGGTTCATACTGAGAGAGGAAATACTCGCCTCGACCCGACATGGATTGTTAACGGATTAGGCAAAATCCATCTAAAACCCTTCGGATAGGGTTAGGCCTCCATGGATCGGATTTAAATTACCATTCTTATTGAAACTAACTGAAAATATGGCCATTAACAGAGTATAATAGCATAAAAAGATTTGTATAGCCAGTCCCAATTAATAGGGACAAAAACTTGGTTTAGTTTGGAGGAACTCCCTCAAGGTAAAGCCATTAGGATCCATTTATAAGGAATAAACCTCCAATAAGAGTCGAACACAAGATCTTTGTATTTATAATTTGTCTAAGTGACAATCTTAAAAAGTTGAACTACCTTAAGGATGTAAAATCGGCCGGTTCGCCACTCGCTCGGCCCGACTCAAGCACATAAGGTTTCGGCCAAATTTCGGGCCGGACCAAGCTTTTTTGGGAAGGGAGGCCCAGCCCCAGCCCCAACCCTAGAGGAATCCAGGATCGGGCTTTTTCAAATTTTTAAAAAAATAGAGATAGACTGTACAAGTCCAAAAATTTTTACTTATGAGGATTACACAATGCTTATAGATGAGCCAATCATTGTATAATGCACTATTGATTGGAAGTGTAAAACTATTAAAGTAAAACGTGGCAACTTCACCATGCTAAGCTGCTACTAGCCTCTCCTTTATGCTACCTTTTCACTTGGGACATTTTAAGTTCTTTCACACATTTTTAGCGTGGAAATAGTCTCTTGCGAATGCAAGGTAAGACTGCGTACTATAAACCCATCGTGGTCCACCCTCCTTCTCGAACCCACATATGCAGGAATTTCGTGCACCGGGATGCCCCTTTTACAAACCAAAAGGATTGTGTTATTTTCTTATTCCTACTGAAACCAACTCCCATTTACTTCTAGTCTTTGTCTTCCACCTAAGTTACCTCCTTAGCACAGCGCACTGATTAATATCTCATTTTGAAAAAACAACTTAGTAGCCTACTAACAGAATAAAAGAAGAAAAGTATCCACTCACTATATTTTATGTTCCCTTCTACACTTCTTGGTTCTATGTACTTATGCCCATGAACAGAAATACATCCAATATTCAATGCAGTCAACCGGCATCATCTCAATTGCTTTCAACTCATGAAAGTATCCAAAGAAACATCATGTAGCAAATGCTGCACAAATTGGTGTCATATTATCTCTTAATAACTTGCTAGCAAGATAGGTAAACCTTAAGTTAGGTAAACGAAAGACACATCAACTTTCAAAATTTATCGTCATACAGCTAAAGTAGTCACACCCAAGTCACTGATGGTTGAGCAGCCAACCTCCACCCAGATGCACGTACCAAATTATCCATCTAAATCAGCATATAGGCAGTCTTATTCCTCATTCTTGGGGTTCAAAATGGGAAGGGTTCATTTAAAAGCATCTTATATATATATATATATATAAAGGTTCATTTGAAAACAGAGATCAAACAAAACTTCAATGGGAATTCCATGAAAAATCAGAAGAATTATGCTTAAAGAACTTCAAACTAGGATTCTCCTATTTCCCCTACTAAAGCCCTCAACCCATTCAGATGAAACTAGTGAACATTGTTGAAAAAACTAAAACCCCTCTACTAAACACAATCTATATGCACATATCAGCCGTTCAATTATTCAATGATTTCCAAAAACAAAACTCAAGAACCATCGAAATAACTAAAAAAAATCAACTAATTAAATCAAACCAAGTACCACATAACAATTTTGGAAACATCAGATCATGAGCTGAATTCAACCATCAAAATTCAAAATCCACTTCCACGTCAGCCACGAAGACTCCATAGTTCTCGGACGAAGCCAAAAAAAAAAAGGAACTCAAAAGAAGGAAACCTTAATCACCAAAAGCCCCAAACCAGCCAAATCTAGCTTCATATACGCAAAAGCCAAAAACATCAGAGATAACAAAAGTGAAGACGAGGAGCTTCAATAAGAACACATAAAAGCTGTAAAACTTGCTCACAAATCAGCTCTTACAATGAATGATAAGCAGAATTTGTGGAAACCACAAGCGAGTGGTGATCAAAGAAAGCTAAATAAGATAATAAGAAACAGATCGCCATTACCAGACAAACCGTTAGAGAGAGAGAGAGAGAGAGAGAGAGAGTCTCCAAACCCTAAATCGAAGATGGAAATGTCTGGAGGAGCAGTAGATGGAGCAAAGAAGACCCAATTTGTTTTGATGGAGTTTTATTACCATTCCCAGTCACCATCTTTTCTTTCCTTTTCTTCTACTGTTTTCCCCTTCATCTACTGTTACTTGTCTGTACTCGGTTTTTCCCATAAGGTGGATAAAGTCAAAACAGAAATGGTAGGGTACGTTTGGTCGCGTTTATATTTATTTTTTAAATTTTTTTTGTAAAGTATAAAAAATATTTTATAATTATTTATATTTTTAAAAAATATAAATATTTTTAAAATTTTATTAAATTATTATAAACAAACAAAAATATATTTTCAATTTTTTGTAAATAAATTTTTATTTTGTATTTTTTTTTTCACCATAACTTTCGTTCACCTCATCCAACAAACGCATATGCCCACTATCTCCAACTACCACTTTCAATCACTGGCACTGTTTCTTATTATCATCATTGAATAATACCGCCGGTCACTGGCCACCACATTCAATTATCACATTCCACAACATTCGTTCACAATTTCTGACAACTATTTTTTAAGTATTTATGTGTCAAATATATTTTTATTTTTATAAAAATAAATAAAAAGATATTTTTTTGTTTATTGTAAACGGAAAAAAATTATAAACATTACCAAACGGGGGCATGTTGTTAAAAATATTTGTTTTAAAATTTTATCTGAATCTAAAATGAATAATTCAAATTTAATATGATATAAAAATATTTAAGTGATTTTGAGTTATTAATTTTAAATTCAAAGTAAATATTCTAGGTATCTATATGGCATTACTGAATACTGAAGTTTAAAAGAAAGAATTAATTCATAGTTTTATCATTTTAAGTTGTGTTTTTCTTTTTCAAGCTGCAGTAGATATATAAATACTAATTAAGAGCTTCTTCAATTGAGCTTGCTATCAAACTTTTTTTACTAAATTAGCGAGAAATTTGCAAAAATTATGTTCCTATAAGCTCGCTAATATTTTCTTTATTTTAAGGTGTTGAGAAATCACTCGTTATTTTTGACGAGCTCTTCAAAAATTTGACAAGATTCTTCAATAATAATTTTTTTCAAAGATTTGACGAGTCTTCCTCCCCTCTTTGCTGTTCTTCTTCTCCTTTTTCCTGGTTCATCTTTTCCAACATCAACAAAAATCATAGTTTTTAATCGCACATCCCAAGTTTTAGAAACCTTACCGAATGATTAAATAAAGAAGGAGATGTGTGGCGATAGTATTTGCTTCGTTAAATTTGTGGTGATATAATAAAAATATGCTAAAATAATTTTGATTTCCTATTTTGTCTCTCTCTGTGCTGTTAGATGTTCTTGAGTTCTTGATATATATATATATATGTATATGAATAAATAAAAAGTATGATTAAAAATATAAATAAAAAAATAACTCTCTAAAGAGTCACTTAGGCAAATTACAAAAAATATATTTGGAGATGCTCTAAGAAACTATCAAAAGCAAAACAATATACTAAAATGGGAGAAAAGCCAGAGAT
The DNA here is from genome assembly GCA_034768845.1 of Heliamphora exappendiculata. NCBI lineage: Eukaryota > Viridiplantae > Streptophyta > Magnoliopsida > Ericales > Sarraceniaceae > Heliamphora > Heliamphora exappendiculata. Next base: position 6,246 of record JAOTRH010060570.1, read on the forward strand.
GAATTAATTTAACTTAGAGCATTTTAACAACTTTTTTATGTGAAGTTTATTGGCTAAAATAATTAATTAATATATTTTTTTAATATTATCAATAAGTTTTTAGAGGAGAGAGGCAAAGACGATAAATTTTATCTTATCTCATTACTTAATATGACGCTTTTTATGTTAAACTGACAGTAAAAAAAAAAAAAACATATTTGACCAAAAACCCAAGCCACCTTTGATATCTCGAAAAAGATAACAATTTTTAACCTAGAACGTTTATCATATTTAAAAAGCTCATTAATTTATCTCATTTTAAAATTTTTTTCCCAAGAAAACAACTTATCAATAAAAAGAAACTCAAACCTACTAAAAAGAAGTATTATTATTCCAAACAGTATCATTTAAAAAACAAAAAGCAAAAACATATATGATATTTTAACAATAAGCAAAAACAAAAAACCAACCACTCTTTAAAAATTATCCCAAATAATCTAATTCCTTTTTTTCAAAGAAATAATAAAACTAAAACCATACCAAGCTTTTTAAACATTTCTTCAAATTGGGTGTTAAAGCCCAAATCAATTCCACATGGAAGAAACACGCGACAATTCCCTTTCCCTTGATCCACTTCTGCTATGGTGAATGAAGTCATAAAACAATATCCTTGACAAATTCACAACACAAAACTACACGAGACAGAAGTTTGCAACAAGCAGTTCCACCGTCACCGTTTCTCTATTCCTCCTTTCGGTCTCACTCTCACTACCCGCAGAAAACCAATTCGTGCTCTCATTGACACGGGGCAACTTACAACTTTGTGGCGGGCATAGAAGTGGAGGGAATGGGTTAACGGATCAAGTCAGCATCAAAGCATCCGCTCAATCCATTACAAATCTTTTAAGATCAATCCACGGGTGAAGGGCGTAAAATGTCAAACATAAATTACAATTGGCCTCAACATAAAGGGCTGAATCACATGATACGCCCAATGTAATCGAAAAGAACAATTAAGGAGAATTGCAGATACGTTGAGACAGATCTAATCTAATCCGAGTGTGTCTTCCCTTCTATACTCGACTTGCTGAGCACTAATACGCCGACTACAACGAGCAGGGCACCTGCAAACCACTGGTGAGAACAAGCAGACTTCATCAGAAATACATATATTAGATTGATAAACTAAATGTAACTACTCAGTTGCTATCACAAATCCCGATAATGGGGTATTTGGTGTACTTAAAATTATAAACTTCTAAAATACAATTGAAAAGATATGATTATAACTTAAAAGAAAAAGTTATAAATGTTTGTTAAAGTTACATTTTTCTAACTTTTGGCAGAGCTGTAAGCCAAAAGCTGAGAAATAAACTCAAACAAACAACCCCATTATAATGAGTTCTTGCTATCCTAATTCTTACCCACAAAAAATGAATAAATAAAAATAGGATCTCACAAAAAAAAAGAGGATCTGGGCAATTGGATTTCAAACTGTATTCGGAATTTGAGAATGTGACTTGCAGATTGTCTATTTTACACATCATACAATAGGATGTGTGAAGGTACAGTAGTCAGAATCCCTGATTTGATACCACTCATACTGAACAACATACTTGTAATTAAGATCCAAATGTATTTTCTCAGGTATAAGGGGTAAGTAAACGATCAGTTGGGAAGATTCAAAGAAGACATGCAGTCAAACAGGATATGGCAATAAAAATATTTTCTCTAGAACGAGTAGACGAATAATATCATAAGGACAGCAGGCCGACTCATGCCAGTGATCGATAAAATGAAAATAAGGGGTTGATTTGCTCATCTTAGGCCTTGATTGGCAACTTTGGCCTTTTATCTTTTTGGCTACATATGCTAAAAAGTCAAGGTTATCCGTTTGGCAAAAAAGCCAAAAAGTCAAATCAAAACACAAATTTATAAAATATTGTATTCAAACTACCATTACTTTTAAAATACAAAAATATATTTCTTATTCATAACTTATTTACTATCACTACCAACTACATATAATTGTTAATATCAAATATATAGAATGATAAAATTATTCACTTTTAACAAAAAATAAAAAAATTAGCTTTTTACCTAAACAACTAATTTAAAAAAAGCTAACTTAAAAACTAATTTACCAAACAACTTACTTTGAACCAAATTTAGTTTTTTGGTTAAAAACGCAAAAAAGTAAAAAAAAAAAATAGATTTTAAGCTAATTGCCAATTGGGTCCTTAGTAAGGTGTCTCACAACCCAAATATACTCACATGCCTAGAACCATTTAGAACCTTCTCATTCCTCCTATTGCCAGGTTCAAAAATTAGTAAATGATGCAAATACTAAGCCGGCAAACAACTTTTGGGTAATTGTATAAGGAAGGTATAGAATATATTATGAGATCTCAAACCAAAAATTTAACAATTATAACTAAAAGGCACACAAAATCTTCTGTTTGAATTCTGCTATATTACCTGAAATGACAGGACTTCCTCAAAGAGAAAGAATCCAGCTAGACCCGACGATAGAAAGTTGGTAGCAAAATTTGTCACCGTAGCTTGCAAAGATGAGAGAGCTTTGAGGCTATTAACATAGCACCCCCACATTACCACGTTGAAAAATATGACCAACCCATATTTAATGAGCTGTTGATATGAGAGAGATTTTGTAATTAGTCTTGACAAGAATACCAACTAAGATTATCTTCTATTGTTCCTTATTTATTTATTTATTTATCTTTTTTGTCGTGCTCTCAAAACCAAATATTGAGGTGAGTGTAAGACTCTTGTGGCTTCATATATTTACAAATAAGTTACGTTTGAAAGTTCTAGTATATAATTTTAAAAAAAGGACACCAATGTACCATTTGATAATAAAGATATGACTAACACATGCCCATAGCTTGTGCACAAGCATGCTCATGAACACCACAAATCCTTCAAGTTTTACGAAACAAAATGACAAAATCAACACGATTTTCCACCTACTATTTCTCTCAGTAAGAACATGGACACCAACTACTCAACTAAGTGTAGCAGAAATTTGACTTTTTCTTTATTTATTAAACTCAGCCACGTGAAGAGGACTGCCGGGATGTGTGGAACATGAACCACAGCATGACAGACATACCTCAATACTTCCTTCTATAGTATAGGCTGTATAGCAAGGTAGCTTACATGAATTGGAATGTGTCGGGCAAGCTGTGAGTGTTAGAGTTCAGCTACCATTTTAGTCTTCTTTTCTCTCTTTTCTTTTTTTAAATAAACAAGTTCAAGCGATCTGCAAAGATAATTTGGCTCTTCTACAACAGAAGCGTTCCTTTTGTGAGTTTGTCTGGGCAACAATTTGTTACATTAGTCAAGGGAGCAGTGTTTTCAGATAACTATATACAACCAAAAGTCATTGCAGAAGATGTAGAATCTGTGTAGCTATGGGAAAAAATCAAATCGGTGGGAGGAATAATATCAAAGTCATGAAAAATCATATAACATAAAATGTGTCTTGTCATAAACTTTCACTTGTAGTTTATATTATTTAACCAACATTCCACTGATTTGGCTTTCTGTTTTTCCATTTCTTATTCATGAATGTGTATGCCACAGTATCATCAAGAAAACAACAGGTTTCGTATAGACAGCTGAGTGGTAAAATTATGATATTCTCGATCTTTAATGAGATGAAACATTTTGGTTTCCGTGTGAAGTAGTAAACCTGGCTTGTATGATGTTGCTAACCAACTGCATATGATACTGAAGTGCAGGCTTCAATCCACAAGAAGAATCAAAATGGGAGAGAAGAACATACAAGAGACAACATGGAAGAAAACCCTGGATGTGATAACTAACATGAGAAAGTTCACATTTCTGAAATCCACGAGACAAACCAAAAGCAGCAGCTAACCAGCAGACAAAAGGGGGGAATAGAACCATAGCCCACGAATCAATAAGGGAAAAATCTACCTCATTTAATAGGAAAGGATAAGGAAAAAGCTCTCTCCAGTTTAATAGTTGGTTTACTTATTTTAGAAAATAAGGACCAAAATTGTAAATAGGATTATGGATATTTTCTTCCATTTCTCCTCTCCTTTCCACTTAATCAAACAACTTGGAAGGGAAACAGCATCATTTACTAGAATAAGTTCCATGTTCATATCAAAAGTCATCAAAATGATTGTACACACCCACCCACTATATATCAAACTATACTAGCTTTCCTGGCACACACTATATATGGGCAATCTTTAATTTATTCTAAGAAAACATTGAATAAATAAAAAAGAAAATCAAATCAAATGGAATATTTAAAAATAGGATTCGTGGAAGAAGGGAGAGGAGAGAGAATGTGGAGTTTTTGGGAAAGGGAAAAAAAACTAAAGCGGTTACATGGCCGGTTTTATACGCATCAAATGAGGTATTAACTTTATAATATACTGGGGTTCGTGGCACACATGTGCATTTTTTAATTTATTGTAATAAAAGTGTTAAATAAATTAATTTGTTTTAAAGGAAAGAGAGAATGTAATGATTTTGAAGGAAAAAAACTGAAACAATTAAAAGAATCAGTTGCGAAAATGGGAATAGTGAAATGGTGTAGTTTTCAAAATTTATCCTCAAAATTTTAAATAAAATGAGTCATAGAATAAATTTTTGATGGGCATTTTAGGTACAGATAAATCTACACAGTTTCAAATTCAAGAAACACCAACTGGGTGATCTCTCTTGAGCCTTGATATAATAGCATAGTTTATTGATGATTGATTAATAAAGGGAACATCCCTATTCGTATGAACAAAAACCCTAAAGCTGTGTCACATTATTTTTAATGCCAAGTTTGCCCCACATAACTGTTTCAGTTTTCCTCAACTTCTCTAAACTGATTTAATCATTTAAATCTTTTTACCAATTCCTTAACTCTTCTCACTGCTGCACCTTGTTATTCTCAATGCAGATGCCATACGAATGTGCAAGAATGACAAGCTTAATATCATCAGCTGCCAGTAAAGTGTGTCGTCCGAACATCAATAGCTAGGGTTTCTAATCAATCGGAAGTTCTTCAATTGAACAAACGGCAGAAATGGAAAAAGGAAAAAAATATAAGAAGAAAAGTCACCGAAGATGAGAAGAGCTTAGCAGAAATAGCAGCCAGAGCGGCGTTTAGTCCGGCGGAGATCGCCCATGCGTAGCCTTTCTTGTTTCCCTCCATCGAAACGATCCTCCGCTGCAAATCATAATGCCTGTGTTTGAGGTAGTTTATTTTTTAGGATTTTTTGCTCAAAAATTAGTTAAGACTCCGTTTGGTAATTTTAGTTTTTTAATTTTTTTTTTATTAAAAATGCAAAAAAGAGTTAAATGGTTAGTTTGGTAAAAAAAAATAAAAAATTTAAAAGTTTAAATCAAAATACTAAGTGATAAAATATTTCATTCAAACTCTAATTATTTTTAAAATACAATAATACCTTAATTCATAACTTATTTATTATCATTACCAACTACATATAATTATTAAAATTAAATACATAAAAGAACAAAATTATATAATTTAAACAAAAATCAAAAAAAGCAAAAAAGCATCAAAAGTTAGCTTTTTACCAAAACAATTAGTTTTAAAAAATTTAGTTTAAAAACTAAGTTACCAAACAATTTGTTTCAGATCATAACTTGTTTTTGGGCTAAAATGGCATAAAATCAAAAAAAAAAAACTTTTAAGCTAGTTCTAGGGCTTAAGTTTTGTTTGGACTATATAAAGAGTTAGTTTTTTTATATATATATATAAAAAACTCATTTTTTAAGCTACACTATTTGGTATATATAAAAAATACCAAATTTTTTTCAATAAAAGTCAATAAATATCTCATACATTTTAGATTTTTTTTGAATAAAATAATTATAATACCCTCAATTATAAAAAACGAATCCAAAATTTTAATCTAATTGTGGCAAACATATTTATTAACAAAACTTTTTAAAAAAAATATGAACTACAACATTAATTTTTATTGACATAGACGGAGAAAAATAACATTAAATATATATATAAATAAAAATATTTTATTCTATTCAATAATATATATAAAAATAGATTACAATTTTAAATCAATTAATGGACTTAAAATGAGGTACCTTGATTTATGTTTGATGTTAACTATGTTATGGGGTTACAAACACCTATAAAAGAATTAATACTAAATTCTTAACAATATTTTTTTCAAAATAAAAATTATTAAGTAATTAGCTTGCTATAAAATCATTTTCAATCCTATTGTGGGGAGAATAGGAGGCTGTTGGAACAACAAAACCCGTGATAACTTATTTGACTATAATTTAATTTAATTAAATTATAATTAATCACGAATGGCACTAAGCTCTATTATTAAAATATATATATATATATATTGTTTATGACAAATTTGTCAATACATCAATATAAAAGGGTGATTAATTATTATTCTTTTAAAAGAAAATTCAAGATGATGAATTTATATAATTTAAAAAAAATTAAAAATTAATATAATACAGTAAGCATATTTTTTTTAAAATGTAGAAGTGGTGATCCCCGATACTTGTCATCTCTCAGTCTATTTTTGTTCAATTAAAAAATTAATTTAACTAAAAAAAAATTATACTATTATCACAAATACTATAAATTAAAAGTAAAAGACAAATATATTAGATATTTTAATAAAAAGTCAAAAAAAAAAAAAAATTCCAAAATTTGATCTTTTTTTTCTTTTGTTATGTTATATTTTTTAACCTGTAAACTCGGAATTCTGCTATTAATTGTTAAAAATTATGACCACAATATTTCTACACGAAAATCACACACAAATCACGTAAAAAAAAACGAACAATAATAGCAATCATAAAAACACGAGAAATAAAATTTATATAATTTGACAACAATTGATGTTTATGTCTATGAAATCACAAATTTTAATATTCTTAAGAGAAAAATAAATTACAATATTGAATATACTGCTGTATTAGGGTTTGACACAAAATCTCCACTTATATATACATACATATATAAAAGTTAAATAGTAGTTTGTCCCACTATGTTCGAACAAACACTATCTCATTTAGTCATTACAAAAATCACATTGTTCCATTCGTCTTGACACATAGCACTACTATTGTTTACCTTTGCAATAGATCAAGCACACTAGATCCAAAAGCTAGAGACCAAGAACTCTTCGCAATTAGCTTAAAAAGTTATTTTTTTAATTTTTTAAAATAAATTAAACTAATCTCTTATAAGATTTCTCACAAAAATAAATATACTTTTTATGATTTTTAAAATCACACTAGCGGCCCCTGTAGTTTAATTTTTGTATAAAAAATATTAAATTAAATTTTAACAAAAAAAAAATATTAATTTTATATAATTTAAACTTATATTTTTATTTTTTTCTCTTTCTCTAGCATAGCTGTTGAGTATTTAGTTTTAGGAAGGAAAAAAAAAATAAAAAGAGGTGAAGAAGAAGAATAAGCGCCGACACCCTCCACCGGCGACGCCAACACCAGCGCCATCTCCCTCTCGCGAAGAAGACCGACCACCACCGGACTCTCTTTCTCGTCTCTCTCTATCTTTCTCATTTCCCTCTCTCAGTTAATATCTATATATATATATATATATATATATTAGGAATAATTACTTATAATAATTTGCCCAAATTTCTCGTCTGATTTTCCTGGCAAAAGTTCCCCCAATCTCATCCGTCAAAGATGAACCCCTCTTCTCTCTTCTCATCTGTTTCCTTGGGGGTTTTCTTGATCCGGCAGCTCGTCATCGACTTCCCTCCCTTTCTATTTACAGATCCTTCATTCAAAATTTTCTATTTTCTCGCCGGGATTAGTTTTTTTTAGCCAATCTATGAGATTTGAATTCCAATTCGCATCCCAATTCCTTCGATTTGCTTTCGAAAAGTAAAACAAAAAACAAAAAACAAAAACAATTCTTCTACAATGCTGTTGTTGTGTTGGAGACACCACACCCTCATCCAAGCTCTACTGTCGCGCGGTGCTCGGGTGTGATGGTGGTGTGGTATGAGAGAAAGAAAGAGAGAAGAGAGATTGAGAGATACTAAGAGAGAGATATAGAGAGAGATTCCGATGGTTGTCGGAGTTGGGGCTGCCAATGGCGGAGTGATGTTGCGACAACGGCGGCGACGGCGGGGTGGGGCCGGCCGGTGGCTGGCTGGCTGGTTGTAGCGATGGTGGAGGCCCAGTATGTGTGTGTGTGTGTATATATATATATATATATATATATATATATAGAGAGAGAGAGAGAGAGAGAGAGAGAGAGAGAGAGAGAGAGAGAGAGAGTTGGCGACGGAACGACGGCGATGGGCGATGACGGGGTCGCCGGTGGCGACGACAGGAGTGAACGGCGGTGGCCACGACAGCCACGGGAGGTGGCAACGAGTGAGAGGCGGTGGGGCGAGATGCGCCACTTCCCTTTCTTTTTTTTTTTTTCTGTCTAAACCAAATATTTAATCTCCCGAGGCTTTTGAATGTAAGAGAGTTAAATATGTAAATTTATAATTCTGTTAAGGTAAAATTACTGTTAGGAGAAGTGAGTGATATTTTAAAAAATACATAAAATTTTTTTTAATTAAAAATTTTATAGAAAAACAGCGTAATTTATCAATTTTTACGTTTTTAGTTTAAAAAAATTAAATTAAATTTAAAATAAATTATTTAGTAATTTAATTTTTAAATTAAATTTTTTAAAATTAATTATTTAAATAGAAAGTTTATTTTTTTTATTTTTTTTAAAATAAATAATTTTACTATTTTATATATTTAATATTAATAATTATATGTAATTAATAGTAATAATAAATAAATTATAAATAATATATATTATTATATTTTAAAATTAGTAAGAATTTAAATAAAATATCTTAAAATTTTATTTTTAAATATAATTTTTTAATTTTTTATCAGTCGAATAATGTTATTTTTTAACATTTTTACCTAAATAAATCAAAAAGTTAAAGTTGCCAGCCGAAAGAAACACAAACCTCGGCGATCCGCGTCAAAGTAAAACCAGCTAACAAGGTACTTATTTTTCGCAAATGGACCAATCACGGTGAAGCACACGGATCACGGAATTATTGCTCAAAATATTCGGATTTCCTCCTTGTGCCAAAACTATTGAGATTTTTACTTTTTTTTTTAAATTTTTTAAATTTTGAATTAAAGTTTATTATTTTGAATTTATTTTTATGAAATATTTCGAAAATATAAAAAATTGTAATCAATAAATAAAAAATTTATAAAAAATAAATAATATAAAATTTACCTTATTATTATTATTTATTTTATTTTAATTATAATTAATTATTTTTATTTTTAAGTTCGTCTTGATAATTTTTTTAAAAATATAATAAAGAAATTCATTGAATAATTATTTTCCCAAACGAGGCTGTTGCAAACTTCCCATCTCCACGTTTACTAATTCCCACGCCTACTCAAATATATAAACCGACCTAACTACTCTTCGCAAACTGGACTCGCGTCATAACAAATCCAAACGAAAACCCTAATTCCGTTCTGCAATTTCCGTACTCTCTTTGTCGCCTCTTCCGGTAACGATCATCTTCAACGTTATTGCCCATATCTTCTCCTTCAATTCCTTCTGTGGAACTAAGAGACAATCTTGAGACGTGTTTCACGGATCTGATCGTGATATTTATTGTTTTTTTTTGAATTTCAGAGATCGTATCACAATAGTGTTCGTGATTCTGAATCCGAGATCGAATGGCTCGTACAAAGCAAACCGCTCGCAAATCTACTGGTGGAAAGGCTCCCAGAAAGCAGCTCGCCACTAAGGTGTGTGTTTTTTTTTGGGGGATTTCTTGGCTTTAATTGAGTCCTGAATTCATGTAATTCTTTTTTCATAATCCGTTGTTCATGTAATTCGTGTTTGGTTGCTGAGAAACTATGACGAAGAACAAAGGAAAATAACAATGAAACTTGTGTTTCTTCCGTGCATGGGTATAGGGTATTAGGGTTTCAATTTCGACTATTTTGCATAGATCTAAAACACATAATCAATCAGATTATTACTGATAACAATATGTTTTCTTTAAAGAAATAAAAGAAACACATGATCCTACAGGTAAGAAACGAAAAAGTTGCTATACAGATTTCAACGTGTATCTTATCAGAAACAACACATCATTTTACAGACAAAATATAGTAATTCGTGATTGGATCTGTTACTTAAATCTGTCCATGTAGACGAATTGGTACTAAATATTGAATTTGTGATTGAAGTATGTGCACGATTTGGTACTAAATATTAATTTGTTATTGAAGTATGTGGATTAAAACTTTTTCTTATTTTTTTTCATTAAATCAAGTCCATGTATTTGAATTCTGATATGGTTTCTATCGTCGTCTTTATTTTCTTTCCTGTGATTATCTACTTCAAGGCTGCGAGGAAGTCGGCCCCAACTACCGGTGGAGTGAAGAAACCCCATCGTTACCGCCCTGGAACCGTCGCACTTCGGTAACGGCTCACTCATCTAATCTCATAATTCCACTGTTAATTCTTATTGCTCCACCGAATCCTAATCGTTCCATATTGTCGCGTTTTGAACAGTGAAATCCGAAAGTACCAGAAGAGCACTGAACTACTTATCCGCAAGTTACCATTTCAACGCCTTGTCCGTGAAATCGCCCAAGACTTCAAGGTATGTTTCACTGTATCTCAGAGATTCATGTCATTATTCGCTCAATCCTATTTATTCACACAGCCCGTTTGGAAGCCTAGGAGACAAAACGATGATTTTGGTGGAAAACAATTCACTTTTTAATGATAAAAATATTTTTTAATTTTACCATCACCGTATTGTCATCACAATCAGTACTATTATTCCATCACTAGTACCACTAGTCGAGGGTTTTAGTGGGTGGAGGGTTTAGGCTTGTCAAGGGACTAGGTGTTGGGAGTCCAAGGTCTCGAGTCTTAGGGATTTTTGGATCCTGTGAGCTTTAGGGCTCTAGGATCCCGAGGGTTTGAAATCTCGAGTTCCAAGGGGTTTGGGATTTGGTGTCCTAGGATTTGAGTCCCCGGGTCCAAAGTTTTGGGGTTCGAAGTCTTGGTGTTTTGGTAGTTTGGCTTTTTGTGATCTTGAGGTCCGGGGTTCTGAATTCTAGTGTAATTAAATCTAAAAATTAGTATTTTTTGTTATAATAATTCAAAATTATCATTTAAGTACATTCTTTCTTGTATTTTTTTTATTGTAAAAGTATTAATTAAACTTGTGTAATCTAGTTCATTTACTATATTATTCTCAATAGATAACAAGATTAGTTTATTCAATTTTTTTGTGACATGATTGATTAAAGATAAGTTTTGATTAATTTTAATTTTGAATTATTTTTATAGAGACAATTGTAATTGGTATAGTTAAAAGGATTCATAGGTAGTCCCTATGTTTTGAAAATAACCTTCCATTGCTTTAAAATTGTTGAGCATTTGAGTGATTTTTTGCTTATTTTCATAAAGGACTTTCAAATATAAAAATAAATATTTCAACATTTTGACTTGTGTAAATTGTTTAAAATATCTTAGACGCTAAGAATTAGCTTAAAATTTAGGGCCTAGAGCTATAGCTTTAATGGCTTGGCCCCATGGCCGAGCTTGGTTTCAATAATACTAGAATTAGATTAGGTGTAATTATACAATTCAATCCAACCATGCTATTGTATACGAGAGGATTAGGAATATATTTTATCCTATAGAGTAATTTCAATAAAGTTGTTTTGCAATTTAATACGTTGTTTGGAGTAAAAATATATGTGATCATTTTTTATATCATCTTTAATTTGGCATAAGTTTATACAATTTATATTACAAAATGAGAATGATTGATTTTAACATTTGTCTTACATTTATCTTCTATCAAAAACATATTTTTGATATATCAAAAGTATATTTTTGATAAATTCAATTTTTTCTTTGTCTTTTAACAAAAATATATTTTTAATATATTTGTATACACGTGAAATATAATTAAATTTGCATATTTTTTTAGTGATATTAGGAGTTTATGGTGAGATTATAAAAAATTCTCTACTATATTATTATCCTATATATTAAAAAATTATTTATTACTTAAAATTGATTTTATATAATTAAATTATGTTCAGAGACTTTGTTTGATAACTTGGTTTTAAGTTAAATTTTTTGTTTAAACTTGCTTTAAACTAAATAAGTAAAAAGTTCGTTTGATAAATCGTAAGAAGTTAAAGTTTGTTTGATAAAAACTTGGATTAAAGTTGTTATAATTTTAAAAAAGTTTGAATAATTTTTTTTGGATAATTTTATATTTAATATGGATCTTGTTTAATAGATTTTGACGAATAGATTTTAAAAATAAATTTTTTAATAAAAATGATGTGTAT
>JAOTRH010060581.1:0-18641 GCA_034768845.1 Heliamphora exappendiculata
TAGTTCTTTAGTGGTGTGAACTGTAATTCAGTATTTTATGAAAATTGCAGAAACCGCTGCGTCTTTCCATAATTGCAAAAATCGTCCGTAGGTATCTGTGTTCCATTGGAAGTCTTACTCATAATTACTCAACAGGTCCCTACTGTAGCCCTATATATACGCGGATAGACTGAACCAGTTTGAGATTAATTTTTCATGGTCACTATTATGATATTATTTTTGTCTCTCAAGACTTAAATATATCGGGGTTCTGTTGGTACGAGTTCTCGGAGGATTGTAGCCCACTCTACGTTCGAGGATCGCGTAAAGGAATACAGTAGAAGATCCGACTAGAGGTTCAACTCCGAATCAAGTCGTAGTTGAAGATTAGATCAACAAGAGGTATTCATCTAAATTAATTTTGGTTGTACGGGTTTATTTTGATCGTTCTTCGTCAAAATTTTTATTTGGAGCCCGTTTCGGCGTTTACCGGTCCAGTTAATTTTGTACCAAAAATTATTTTACAAAAATAATGATCTTGGTAGTATTGCCTCAAACAGGTTGCTCGTGTACTAGAGGCTCATTAGACCGATCAGGAGGCTCAGATGTTACGGTATCATATTGCTAGTATGAAAGACACCACGGATTGGGTTGTGAGCCTAGATTAGAGTTTGAGATTAGCAGGGAGAGTGTTTGTGCTAGAGTCGTGTCGTGCCGATGTACTACGTGATTTTTACCATTCTTGTCTTGCAGTGCACCTCAGAGGCACCAAGATGTGTCATGATCTACGCCGTCAATTCTGGTGGAAGGGAATAAAGAAAAATGTGGTTCAGTTTGTTTTTCGGTGCCTTGCTTGTCAGCAAGTGAAGGAAGAGCATCAAAGACCTACATGGTTGTTACAACCGTTGACCGTTTATGAATGAAAGTGGGAGAACATCATGATAGACTTTATATCGGGACTTCCTAGATCACCTAAAGGGCAAGTTGTAGTTTGGGTTGTGGTTGATAAATTAACGAAGTCTGCACACTTTCTTCCCACTCGCATGAAGGATTCTATAGATAAGTTGAGTAGGTTGTATGTTAGCGAGATTATTCGGTTACACAGAGTGCCAGTTAGAATAATTATATTATGTCGAATTTGTTGCTATATAAGAGTAAATTTTTTCCATTTTGGATAAGCAAAAAAAATCCAAGTGATACATTTATCAAGCCATCATAACTATTGCTAATGAAAAGTGATACATTTTTGTTTAACTAATATCTCAGTTTTATAAACTGATAAATGTATGACTTATCGCATTAAACTAAAATTGTGAAAAAGTTTTTTACGAAACTAACTATATTATTAGTTGATAGTAGAACTTATACTAAAATTACTTATATTAATTGAGGGGGATCAAGTTCCGACCAAGGACACATGGAGCATGCGTGGAAGGCCGTACAGCACAGCAGTCCACATCAGCACGGGACGTTCCTCGGCATGTCCATATTAGGTCGGGCAGAAGACCGAGCTATGTGGTGGCGTATCCGAGCTCTAGAGTCTTCGAGGCATAAGGCCCTGAGCTCAAAGAGAGCTCGGCTCCCAGATCCCAAAGACGTGGCGCTCAGCACTATTATGAGGACACTCGGCATTCATTGTCGAGCGAAACAGGATGCTTGCTCCTTGGGCCAGCTAGATCGATGACGTGGAAGATCGTGTCTTATGGTACACCTATCCAAGAAGTGGTATGATGATGGAAGATCGGTAATAAATAAGCTAACTCAGGGGTAAACTGGTCAAATAGGGGTGGATTAGCCCTAACCCCAATTAGGCATGCAGTTTAGCCCAAGCTAGACCTGAATACTGTTGGACATCTAGACATGACAAAAGGCATTTGCAGAGATATCTTGCAAAAATATTCAATGATGGCACTGACAAGTCACCATCAAGGCATTAATTGCTATGCATTGATTAGAGAGAAGAGGTACAACCCGACCTTCTCGGGTCGGGTCGGACCCCATGAGTGGGTTAAGTATTTTTCTTCCTATAAATAGCTAATGTTCACAGAAAGAAAGGTATGCTCTCTTTTATTAAGCCAAAATTCTGTTAAAATTTACTCTCAAGCTCTTCCTTCTCTCTAAAACCCCTTGCCTAACTTGATCGTCAGAGGGTCTAGCTATATAAAGCCACCGGCGGGCATCTCACCCCTTTCTTGTGCAGGTACGTACGCGGCATCCACCCTTGACGTCACAGCCACCTTGGACGGAACCAGTAGATCCCTATCCTGATCCTCTACAATTTGGTGCCGTCTGTGAAAATTTTCTAGAACACCTCCATGGCTAGTCGGGGGAACCACGATACTGAAGTGCTGGCAGACCACGCGCACCACGCGCAGAAGCATTGCATGCAACTCACCGCGGAAGAGGACGCCCTGTGCACTATGAAGTTCACGTTGGTGGAGCTAGGCTCAATAGGAGGAGAGAACGAACCCAAGTTGGGGGTTCTAATGACACAACACCTTCTGTTGGGGTCTTCCCCCCACGTTTCACCATGCAGCAAATCTTGGAAGGGTATCAGGACGAGCTAAACAAAAGGGACGATCAGTTGGACAAACTGCAACGAGAGCTCCAGGAAGTGAGGGCTCAGGTGGACGACAACGTTCACCAGCGATCAGTCCCGAGCATGAGTAATCTCGCGAGAGATCCAATCGGCGTGAGAAGTCTAATCGGGATGAAAGGAGGGGCATTATTAAGCCTTGGACCAGCTGTAGCACAGCAAGGAGTCCTCGACGTGATGAGGACCCTCAGAAGAGCCGCGTCTCAGTCTCCAAAAGAAATAGACAAGGGCAAACCCAGACCTCCAGCAACATCAATGAACTAGCCAAGTGCCGTAGTGGGTAGAAACGGCAGGATGGCCAAGACCTCGGGCGTGTGTAGGAGAAAGAAGAGCTAAAGCAATGGTTGAACCTCCAGCTCGAGGAGAGACTACATCTGGCCACGAGGAGGTCGGCTCGAGACGTAGCACGGAGGGCCCTTGAGTAGATATCAGCCTCCCCTTTTACAAGGGAGGTGGACGGGGCTGATCCCCCTCAGGAAGTTGCAAACCCTTAAATTCAAATTATATGATGGGAAAACTGACCCTATGGGTCATATTAGACATTACAGGCAGATGATGGCACTTTGGAGCAGAAATGACGCTCTGATGTGCAGGATGTTCCCTTCCAGCTTGGGCGAGGTTGCCTTGTGTTGGTTTGATAAGCTCTCAGCTGGGACAGTGGGAAGCTGGAGACAACTCGCCGAGCAATTCGTAGCGAGGTTCATTACAAATAGCCGACAGCCCAAGGAAATCGACTCCTTGCTCGGATTGAGGAAGGCCGAGAACGAAAGCTTAAGGTCATATGCTCGGCGATACTGGGAGACCTTTAATGATATAGATGACTGCAACGAGCAGCTCGCCATGGCCTCCTTCAAGCTCGGATTGGAGAAAACCCACAAGTTGAGGCATTCGCTGACCAAGAGGCCTGCTTAAAGCATGACCAAGCTGATGTTGAGGATTGACTAACACTCCAAGGTAGAGGAGGACATTGGAGGTGTGAGCAGTGAAGCACCTGCCTGGGAAGCGCCGAAGGGTGACCGAGCAGAGAAGAAGGAGAACAAGAAGGTCAGGAAGAGGCCTGATCGGGAGAAAGAACGCCAGAGGCCGAACGAGGCATACGAGGTGGTGAACACAGTGTTTAAAGAGCCCATCCACAAGCTCCTCAACCAAATCAAGGATAAGCCATGGTTCGTCTGGCCGCCCAAGATGTTTACTGACCCGAGCAAACGGGATGATAAGAAGCACTGCGCCTACCATAGAGAGCACGGACACTACACTGACCGTTGCCGAACCTTTAAGAGGTTCTTAGAGGAGAAAGTCAAGGAAGGGAATCTCGGGTAGTATATCGACAAGGAGAAGACCCGAGCTGAGCAGTACGCATGAGCTGAGCAGGGCAAGCAGCCGAGGAACCAATAGGGGTTATCAATGTCATACACGCAGCCCCAGGCCAGAGACATCTAATGAGGCGAGGGGTCGGCGCCGGAAGAGGGCGCATTGTGAGATTATGAAGGCCCAGCTCGAGCAAGGTGAACCGAGTAGAAGAAAGTATCTGAGCGATGAGTACCTGGCTAGAGACTTAACTTTCACCGATGCCGACCTAGAGGGGGTTGAACACCCACATAACGACTTGCTCGTTATAACCCTCCGGATTGGGAGATATGACTTAAAGCATATACTGGTCGATCAAGGGAGCTCAGTAGAGGTCATGTATGCCGACCTCTTCTACAAATTAGGGCTCACGAAAGCAGATTTGCAAAAATTCCATACCCCATTGGTCGGGTTCAACAGCCAGCCCACCCTACCAATGGGAAGGATCACATTACCGGTCAAGACAAGCTCTGAGCTCAGAAGTATTGAGGTCTTGGTGGTGGACATCCCGTCGCCTTATAATGCTATAATGGGAAGGACTTGGCTTCATCAGCTCAAGGCCATTCCTTCACCTTACCATCAAGTTTTGAAGTTTCCAAACGCCAGGGGTGTAGAGTGTATCAGGGGAGATCAGGCAGCGGCCAGGCAATGTTTTATGGCTTCCATCCGAGGTAAAGAAGCCTCCTCTGGCGACGAACAGATGTGTGTGGTGGAAGTACAAGACAGACCACTCCTCGATGACGTCGGGAAAGCACCAGCAGAGAAGGTGGTGGAGCCGCTAAAGAAAGTCATGTTGAACAAGGAAGATCCCGATCGGTTCTTCCTGCTCGGTACCCATATGGCCGAACAAGATGAGTCCGATCTGGAGAGCTTTCTTAAATCAAACGTCGAGGTCTTCGCTTGGACTCCCCACGAGATGTCGGGCATTGATCCCGAGGTAATGGAGCATAAGCTAAATGTCAACCCTACACACAAGCCTGTCGTCTAGCGCAGGAGAAGGTCTTCATCTCAGCATGCAGAGGCTGTTGCCGAGGAAGTTGAAAAGTTGCTCGAGGTAGGAGCGATAAGAGAGGTGCAGTACCCACAGTGGCTATCCAACGTGAAGAAGAAAAACGGGAAGTGGAGGGTCTGTGTTGATTTCACTGACCTGAACAAGGCCTTCCCCAAAGATTCCTTCCCACTTCCCAAAATTGATTAGCTGGTGGACTCGGCAGCCGGGCACGGAATCATGAGTTTCTTGGATGCATACAGGGGCTACCACCAGATTGCTCTGAATATGGGTGATCAAGAGAAGACCAGCTTCATCACCCATAGAGGAATATTTTGTTACAAGGTCATGCCCTTTGGCCTGATGAACGTTGGGGCAACCTATCAGAGGTTAGTGACCAAAATATTCCAACCTATGCTAGGTCGGAGTATTAAAGTTTACATCGATGATATGGTGGTGAAGACGGAGCAAGCACAAGATCATTTGGCCGACTTGACCAGCGTGCTCGAGGTTCTTAAATCCTATAAGCTAAGGCTCAATGCGTCAAAGTGTGCATTTGGTGTACAATCGGGAAAGTTCCTCAGGCACCTGATCAGTAGAAGAGGCATTGAAGCAGACCCTGACTAGATAGCTGCAATTCAAAACATACAGCCCCCAAAGACTGTTCGGGAGATACAACGATTGACTGGAATGGCAGCAGCACTGAATAGATTCATCATTCGATCATCAGATAAGTGCCATCATTTCTTTCAATTGTTGAAAAATGGCAAGAATTTTGTCTGGGGGGAGGAATGTGATTAGGCACTCCAAACTTTGAAGGAGTACCTGACCTTGGCTCCTCTCCTCTCCAAGCCCTTATTTGGGAAAGAGCTATACATGTACCTTGCAGTTTTCGACCACGCGGCCAGTGCCGTCTTGCTCAGGATGAGTACTGCTGAGAAACTCCTGATCTACTATGTCAGTCACACCTTCCTCAATGCCGAGACCAGATACTTGCCTTTGGAGAAGCTAGCATTAGCCCTGGTCATGGCATCTCAAAAGTTGGCACAATACTTTCAAGCCCACAAAATTATTGTTCTAACTGCACACCCTCTTAAAGCTTTGCTACGCCGAGCCGATCTGTCTGGAAGGATTTACAAGTGGGGAGTGGAGCTCGGAGAGTACGATATCAAGTTTCGACCGAGAACAACAATTAAAGGTCAGGTCCTCGCAAATTTTATTGCTGAATTATCCAAGTCGAGCACACAGAATAGCTCGGACTCAACCCCACTCGAGCCCGAGCTGGGGGGAAGGATGACCGAATAGAGGAACATGATAGGCGAATAGAGGAACAGGATAGAGAAGAAAATGGAGCAACCAACGCCATGCCCCGGTCAACAAAACTGCAAGGATGGAGACTATTCACGGATGGTGCTTCAAATCAAAAGGGCTCCGGAGCAGGAGTGGTCCTTATCTCTCCCGACGGATCAGTAATAGAACAATCAATAAGGTTGGGATTCCAAGCCTCCAATAATGAAGCCAAGTATGAAGAACTACTCGCAGGGCTTAGGAGTGTCGAGCTCCTAGGCATCAAAAAGTTGAAAGTCTTTTGTGATTCACATTTAGTGGTCAACTAGATGACTGGGCAGTACAAAGCCAGCGATGATAGGATGGCTGCCTACCTAGCCATTGCTCTCGAGCTGATCAAAGGTTTTAAAGTACACATTAAGCTGGTTAGCCGAGATGGGAACTCTCATGCCGGTGCTCTGGAAGCCCTGGCCTCTGCAACTGAGCTCGGGCTAAAGGGAACAGTGGAAATGCAGAAGCAGGAGAGCTCGAGCATTGACACTACTGATCGGCAAATATGTGCTATTGAAGAAGACTCGAAGCCGAGCTGGATGGACCCTATTGTTAGTTTCCTCAGCAATGGCCAACTCCTAGAGGACAAAAAGGAAGCGCACAAGATCAGACATAAATCAGCGCGTTTTTTGCTATCTCTCAAGGGTCAACTCTATAGAAGATCTTTTGCAGGGCCCTATCTACTATGTGTTCATCCGAACCGAGTTCAAGACTTCCTGTTCGAGGTTCACGAAGGGATATACGGGGGCCACACCGGGGGAAAACCCATGGCATACTGAGCAATGAGCCAAGGCTATTGGTGGCCCTACATGCAGAAAGATACCCAAGTCTATTCGCAGAAGTGTGAGAAGTGCCAGAGATTTTCTCCCTTGCATAGGCAACCGGCTGAGGAACTCAGCCCGATCACCAGCCCATGGCCTTTGCTCAATGGGGGTTGGATATTGTTGGGCCATTGCCTAAAGCTCCTGGCAATAGAAAGTTTCTAATTGTAGCTACAGATTATTTTTCCAAATGGGTAGAAGCTGAGCCCTTGGCCAACATCAGAGATGTGGACGCAAAGAAGTTTTTGTGGAGGAACGTCATCACCAGATTTGGTATTTCGCGTGGCGTAGTTGCAGAAAATGGGAAGCAATTCGACAGCAACTTGCTCAAGAGGTTCTGCTTAGGCCTGGGCATAAAGATTTGTTTTTTAACACCTTCATTCTCCCAAAGCAATGGTCAAGTAAAAATCTGGAACAAGACACTTCTTTCAGGGCTGAAGAGAATATTAGAGAAAGACAAAGGAAAGTGGGCGGATGAACTCCCCTCCGTGCTGTGGGCCTACCAAACAACTCCTAGGAGTTCTACAGGGGAGACGCCATTTGCCATGGCCTACAGAATAGAAACAGTCATCCCTTTAGAGGTCGGCATGCCCACCATCAGATCTGAAGCCTTCGAGTCCGGGAATAACGATCTCAGCATAGCTCGAGAGCTGGACCTGGCCGAAGAAAGGAGGGAGCATGCACTGGTCAAACTGGTATCCTACCAACAACAACTTGCAAAGTTCTATAACAGACGGGTGAATCAGAGGAGCTTCCAGGTCGGCGAGCTGGTCCTCAGGAAGGTCCTCCTTAATACAAAGGACTCCCTTGATGGCAAGCTAGGTCTGACTTGGGAGGATCCATACAAGGTTACGTCGGTTGCTGGCACGGGAGCATATAGACTTGAAGACATGGAAGGAAAGCAGATCCCCAAGCTGAGGAATACCCAAAATTTAAGAAAGTTTTACCATTCAAGTCTGTAATGTACATTTGTTCGGAACAAGGAATAAAGAGAATTTTTCAACAGTTGGGGTATGATTGATGACATTGTCGCAGAAAGTCCTAGCTCGGCTAGGCACCAAAAGTCCCGATGACCTCAAGACACGCCAGGGCAAGAAATTCCTAGCTTAGCTAGGCACCAAAGTCCTAGCTCGGCTAGGCACCAAAAGTCTCGGTGGCCTCAAGCCACGCTAGCGCAAGGAAGTCCTGGCTCGGCTAGGCACCAAAAGTCCCAGTGGCCTCAAGCCACGCCAGCGCAAGGAAGTCTTGGCTCGGCAAGGCACCAAAAGTATCGATGGCCTCAAGCCACGCCAGCGCAAGGAAGTCTTGGCTCGGCTAGGAACCAAAAGTCCCAGTGGCCCCGAGCCATGCCAGGGCAAGAAAGTCCTAGCTCAGCTAGGCACTAAAAGTCCCGGTGGCCTCAAGCCACGCCAGGGCAAGAAAGTCCTAGCTCGGCTAGGTACCAAAAGTCCCGGTGGCCTTAAGCCACGCCAGGGCAAGAAAGTCCTAGCTCGGCTAGGTACCAAAAGTCCCGGTGACCTTAAGCCACGCCAGGGCAAGAAAGTTCTAGCTCGGCTAGGCACCAAAAGTCCAAGTGGCCCCGAGCCATGCTAGGGCAAGAAAGTCCTAGCTCGGCTAGGCACCAAAAGTCCCGGTGGCCTCAAGCCACGCCAGGGCAAGAAAGTCCTAGCTTGGCTATGCACCAAAGTCCTAGCTCAGCTAGGCACCAAAAGTCCCGGTGGCCTCAAGCCACGCCAGGGCAAGAAAGTCCTAGCTTGGCTAGGCACCAAAGTCCTAGCTCGGCTAGGCACCAAAAGTCCCGGTGGCTTCAAGCCATGCCAGCGCAAGGAAGTCCTGGCTCGGCTAGCCACCAAAAGTCTCGGTGGCCTCAAGCCACGCCAATGCAAGGAAGTTCTGGCTCAGCTAGGCACCAAAAGTCCCGATGGCCTCAAGCCACGCTAGCGCAAGGAAGTCCTGGCTCGGCTAGGCACCAAAAGTCCTGGTATCCCTGAGCCATGCCAGGACAAGAAAGTCCTAGCTCGGCTAGGCACCAAAATTCCCGGTGGCCTCAAGCCACGCCAGGGCAAGAAAGTCCTAGCTCGACTAGGCACCAAAAGTCTCGGTGGCCTCAAGCCACGCCAGGGTAAGAAAGTCCTAGCTCGGCTAGGCACCAAAAGTCCCGGTCTGGCCCCGAGCCATGCCAGGGCAAGAAAGTCCTAGCTCGGCTAGGCACCAAAAGTCCCAGTGGCCCCTAGCCATTCCAGGGCAAGAAAGTCCTAGCTCAGCTAGGCACCATCGATCTGGTCAGAGAAGGCTAATGATGTCGTATGCTCGGCAGCTCCGAGGACCCATTGTGTGTGATCACCTCGCCTGGCCAGACGTTAAGATCCATCAATGGGCACAAGGGATGAGCAGGGTCGTTTCCCGAGCTAGAATATATGCTACATAGCTCTGCTAGAGCTGTCAAAATTTGACGAGCAGGGAAAAACTCAAGCCGACCATGAATGACTTGGGAAATTTTGAGATTTCTACATCTCTACCCTGAATCACAAGGGTTTGATCGGCAGGTACGACCAAACAGGAAAGCCTAAGCCGGGCGTGAATGACTTGGGAAATTTTGAGATTTCTACGTCTCAATCCTAGGTCACAAGCGGACTTGCTCGGCAAATCGTGAGGTTTTGCCCAACCATGGGGACTTGCTCAGTTATATATACACTGCGCAACTGGAATGTATAGAAGGTGTTCGGGTGATCTTGTGAGTTTATTAAGCATTTTAGTTCGGCATGATCTCGAAATGATTAGAGATTGTCCGACCTCACCCAGTAGTGTGAAGCCGAGCTTCATATACTTGCATAAAGTTCAAAAGTAGAAAGAATACAAGTGCATACAAGGACAGCGGTTGCATAAATCTGAACAAGAATACTTTAATTAATGAAGTGGATTGTTTACAAAACAAAAGCGTGCCGACCTCACAGATGGAACGAGGCCGTGCAGCGCGTACTTAAAAACAAATTACAAAAATTATAAAAGCTAGACTGGGGGGGAGGGAAGCCTCTTCTTGCTCAGCATGGACCTCTTCACCTTGCACCTCCTGCTCTCCGCTTACTCCTTCGACAACTTGCTCGGCCTCTCTCGGCTAGTCAGGCTCATCATCCTCCAGTGTAAGGTCCACTGGGGCATTCAAATCAACTGCTCTTGCCTCGGGCCAGAGGAGCTCTAGCTCCTCAAATTCATCTTCTTGATCAGTTACAGGAGGAGGAGGAGCCATTTGCTTGGTCGGCGGGGGTGGAGGATGTATCTGCTCATGAGGAGTTAGCTCAGTAGCTACGGAGATCGGAGGGGATTCGATCACTTGCTCGGGAGGGATAGCCAGGCCCAATGAATTCCTAAACTCTACAAAAAATGGCACACTGGGCTGAAGCCAGGGCACCTCCCTGTGTAGCGTAGAATCCATCGGGACAGCAGCAGATCTCAGGGCGGCATCCCAGCCCATTTTGAAGAGTAGATTCTGCATCGTCCTGACCTGGGTCTCATAGTCATCCCCGGCCTTATTGTATCCCTCTTCGAACTTGGCTTGGGCGGTTTGAGAGTTGAGCTCCTGGAGGTTGGTATAGGCCCTTTGCATAGCAGCCTCAGATTTCGTGGCCTTTTCCAGCTGTGCTAGAACAAAAGCCAAGTTAGCCTCGTGTTCCTTAACAACAGCCAAGGCCTTGCTGGCTTGGAGTTCGGCCTCCTCCTTGGCCTTGTAGGCCTCCTTGACCCGAGCTTGCACGATCTTCAGGTCGTCCTTCAGCTTCATTACATCACTGTGCAGGAGGTTGCATTTTTCCTGCAATTTGCTGCAACGCTCGGCTGCTTCTACACCCATCTGCAAGCCCTGCACATTCAAGAGGTCGAAGCTCAGACAAGAGAACTGTATAAATGACAGAATTAAGCAAGTTAACGGAGCTCGAACTGGAACAACTTACCACAATGACGTGTTGTGCGGCTTGCTTGGCCAGACTCGCATTTGGGATTACCTCGTAATCACTCTTATCTTTGGGCAGGCACAGTGTCTTTGCAAGCGCCCATGCCACATTATGGCTCTCTTGCACCGAATCCCGTGCCATTAGGGACCGGCCACAGAGGGCGGGGTTGAAGGTGAGGAAAGCTTCGGTTACCTCGAGCTCAGCTCCCGAGCTATCTGGGAGGGAGGTTAGAGGCGCTTCTTGTACCCGACGCCTGATCTGGCAACTAGCAACTTTTGCTACTGAGGGCCTCTTTCTGGTTGAGTAGGATAGGGGAGGCACAGAGGCCCGAGTTGTCGTAGGTGGGGCAACGATCAGGGCCTGAGCGCCCGATGACGTCCTAACAGTTTGAACTCCCGCCAGTGGAGAGGAAGTCGGGGCCTGCAGACCAAATAGGTCCCCCAGCAAGAAATTCAATAGTTTTCTCCTCGACATGCTTGAATCGTCCTGGTCGGCAAGACTGTAGGAGGTGGAGGTGGAGTTGGAGGATCTACGACGACTTGCTGCATTGGATGTGGTTGCCCGGTTGCTCGGGTCCTCTTCGGGCTGAGCTCCTTCGATTGGTTCTAGGCGCTGAATGAGCTCTTCTGGGCAGATAAGAACTCTGTTGAAAAGTCTTGAGAAGCAGTGTATGCCGTGGTCCCCGCCGAGCACCCTCCTTATATGCTCGTAGTTTATATGGCCGTCCCTGCGATCTTTTTTGTCCTGAGCAGCCGAGGTATTGCAGTAAGCTCCTAAGAAAGAAATTATATAAGTCCCGATCAAAAGTTCCAAATATGCACAATAGGTGGGCAAAAGAAAAAGGGAGCTCGGTACCTGGGGTCTCTGGCCTTGTCGGATAAAGCTGTGCAAGGGGGTCGACAGGGCTAGGCCCGAGCTGCCAATTTCCCCCAATTACGATGAAATCCTCAAGATCACCCTTGTGGGAGCTCTTGAGCTCTCGCACGATCATCCGGTTGTCCTTTGCCTTCAGATAGTACTTATTCAGGCCTTTGGCTGTCTCAGCGATGGAGTAGCAATATTGAATCTCTTGGACACCGAGATTGATGCCCATATAATGATTCAACAGCACTACTCCCATTAACACCGAAAAGAAGTTGGGGATGAGCTGCGCCGGGCACAACCGGTAGAAGGAAAGCGCCTCCCTAAGGACGCTCGGGAGAGGGAATTCCACCCGGGACTCCAAAAGAGCCACAAGAGGAAAAATGACTCCCCCAGGCTCCCCAGTGGTCATGGTTTCCTCACCGGTTGCCTGGCGTATGCTGACATCATCAGGGATGGCACGAGCTCGAAGGAGCTCGACCAAAGCCTCTGGTGTGTCAACATAGCAAGAAAGACGACCCATCTTCTTTAAAAAAAAGGAGGTGGGGAAACGATTTTAGATGTATGAATACAATTTCGGGTACCTCCCCAGCAACACTGCCACCGTCGGGGGTGACGACGGAAACCCTGAGGAATTTGGGGCTTAGGCCAGTGAGCCTAGCCCTCACCGCGGCGGTGTATGCCACGGTTCTTAGTAAGAAAAGATGAAAAATGGAAAAGGAAGACACTAACCTGGTTAAAAGAGGTTCTGAAGTTCTTCAAAGATTCTGGAGTCACAGGAATTGCTGTTGCTGGAGATCGTTGCCGAAAATCGTCAAGGGAAGGAGGAGAATAGGAGTTCGTAAAGAGGAGAGAGAAAGGGGGATCCCCCCATTTATACCTTCCCATTTCCTTCAAGTGAAGCGCCAACAGACGGCGCCTGGGGTAACGCGCGTCGTGTGAATTAACTGTAGAGTTAATGTTCGTCGAACAGAATTAAACCGAGGTCCCAAGCTAGAGCATGTGTCCAAAGGGCATATTCGCCGAGCAAAATTGACCCTCAGATCGTTGGAAATAGCTAAAGCCGTGATCAGATTTATGGATCCGAGCTCTCCCAACCATCTTAAACGCTGGTGATTGACATTTATTAACTACGACGGCCAACATTCCTGTACCCAAGGTACAGTTGGCGTCGTATGCATTTAATGCACGTTTAATGCACGCATTAAATGCGCTACAGAACCATTAGGGGCACAGCAAGTGACTGAAATGACCGTTGGCGTTTGAGAAGACTAGGGGACAATACGTCAGCGAAGCTTGTTCAACAAGCCTCCCGACCAGAAGGAAAAAATGATAAATTGAGCAAAGACATTACATCACCTTCCAATTGCTCGAGTTTTCGAGCAATAGCAAGATGATGGGGGCAATTGAGGGGGATCAAGTTCTGACCAAGGACATGTGGAGCATGTGTGGATGGCTGTACAGCGCAGCAGTCCACATCAACACGGGACGTTCCTTGGCGTGTCCATATCAGGCTGGGCAGAAGACCGGGCTATGTGGTGGCGTATTTGAGCTCTAGAGTCTTCGAGGAGTAAGGCCCCGAGCTCAAAGAGAGCTCAAAGAGAGCTCGGCTCCCAGATCCCGAAGACGTGGTGCTCGGCACTATTATAAGGACGTTCGGCATTCATTGCCGAGCGAAATAGGATGCTTGCTCCCTCGGCCGAGCTGGATCAATGACGTGAAAGATCGTGTCTTGTGGTACACCTATCCAAGAAGTGGTACGATGATGGAAGATCGGTAATAAATAAGCTAACTCAGGGGTAAACTGGTCAAATAGGGGTGGCTTAGCCCTAGCCCCAATTAGGCCTACAGTTTAGCCCAAGCTAGACCTGAATACTGTTGGACATCTAGACATGACAAAAGGCATTTGCAGAGATATCTTGCAGAGATATTCAATGATGGCACTGACAAGTCACCATTAATGCATTAATTGCTATGCATTGATTAGAGAGAAGAGGTACAACCCGACCTCCTCGCGTCGGATCGAATCCCATGAGCGGGTCAAGTATTTTTCTTTCTATGAATAGCTAATGTTCACAAAAAGAAAGGTATGCTCTCTTCTATTAAGCTAAAATTCTGTTAAAATTTACTCTCAAGCTCTTCTTTTTCTCTAAAACCCATTGTCTAACTTGATCGTCGGATAGTCTACCGGTATAAAACCACCGGCGGGCATCTCACTCATTTCTTGTGCAGATACGTACGTGGCATCCACCCCTAACGTCACAGCCAGCTTGGACGGGACCATTAGATCCCTATCCTAATCCTCTACATTAATATATACATCTTGTTTTAAATGCAGTTCCGCAAGAAATACGCTATAAATACAAAAGACCAGCCTCATATTTGTCAATCAAAAGGGATCTAGCGACGCAGTTGAGTAGACAAGATTGATGTAAGAAAACAATAGTATGATTAGACTTTTAGTGATTACATATATTTTAATGTATACATGTAAAAAGAGCCTGTCATTTATCCGCACAAAAAACCTAATTAATATAAAAATAAAGTTGATTTAATATGAAAATATGAAAGTATAATTTATATCAGCGTGAAGATTTTTACAATCCAAATTGGAGAAAATTCAAACTTCGGTTGGTTTGGTTAAAAATGAAAACTCATTGTAATTCTCATCTTCAAATGAAACAGACATACAAACCCTTATAGGTCCCGTTTGGGATATTTTCTATTTTGTTTATTTTTAGTTTTTTTTGTATTTTTTTCATGCTAGGGTTTACGAAGTATTTTTTTCATATCGTCTTGATGATAGAAATAGAAAAAATAATAATTTTTAATTAAAAAATAAAAAAAATTAATTAAAAACCAAAATAAGCAGCATAAAACCTATCTTATTAGGTTATTTTGACTTATTTTATGTCTTTTCTAAATTAATTTTACTGTTGCATAATACTCTAAAGGTTGGATGAATTTAATCTAGGTAAACAACATTATTAAAGCATTAATGACATGCTTTTATAATAAAATCAATGCTTAATAATCTTTACTAAAATAAATTTACTTTTCGATTCTACTGAATTAAAACAATTATAAAAAGTACAAGAATTCAGCCAATGAAACATAACTAAAAAAAAAATAAGCACACAAGAAAAAAAATAAAAAAAGATTCAAATGGAGTATTTGAATACTGCACAAAAGGACAGATGACGAACAATTATTAGTCAACGTTGCATGGATAGATGAGTTTTTCTTTTAATTATTTTCAAATAAAAATTAAAAATAGTTACTTGCTTCTATAGTAAGTGTACTACATATGTTTGGGTCAAGTCTCCGAGAGTTTGATTATTTTGTTTTTTTTGAATTTGTTTTTTATTTTTTGACTAAATTTTTTTATTTTTTTGAATCGCCTTGATTAGACGAATTAAGGAAATATAAAATTTTGATAAAAATATGAAGAAACTCACTAAATATAAAAATAAGTAATATTAAATTTAGTTTATTGGTTTATTTTAACTTATTTTTATCTTTTTAAAATTTTTTGTGTATTGATAAAGAAAAAATTATTTTTTCAACTTATCTCAATGAAAAAAGTCATAAAATATAATAGTTTAACTAAACGATAAAAAAAATTAATTAAAGACAAAAATAAGCTAAATAAAATAAGAAAATAAATAATTATCCCAAATGGAACATATGTAGTATTTATGTGGTGGACACAACCAATGTAGAACTCATACCTTAGTTTCATTTAATTTATTTTTTTGACAAATATTCTCACCATTCATTATTTTTTCATCTTTCTAACTCCCAAAATAAATAAATTTAATTTTCTTGATATCTTTTTATCTTATTTTTTTGAATAAATACAAAAATCTAAAACTCCTACATGACAAATATATACATGTTTGGACTTATTTGTTAATACAAACTTCCTTTATCAAATACGACTAACTTAAAAAATTCAACTTTTTTTCCAATAAATATATTATTATGTAACACAATGTGGACCAATCAGTTTATTTCAATATTTTTAAAATTTGCAATGAGAATGTCAGACTCAGCAGAAAAATATGCATTATATTTTATAATTTTATAATATTATTAACTAAGTAAAAATATTTATTTATTTATTTTTTGCAATTGACCGTGCCATGCACGGGATTTTTGGATTTTTGCTAGTATAGATATAGATAGATTCTTGATGAGATTATGAAATAAATATAATTATTTCATTTTTAGATCTAGATTAATAACTTTAATATTTGTCATGTTTGGGATGCCTAGAAGTTCCATGTTTTTTAATTTGTTTTGTTCTTAATCAAAATTTTAAAATTTTTTCTTTTAAATTCCTATAGCTAGAAATATATGTTTCTAGCATAAATTTGACCAAGAAAAATTAAAAAATAACAATTAGAAGAAACAAATGTTCGTTTGAAAACTTTAGTTTTTTTGGCTTTTTAGTTAAAAATACAAAAAAATCAACATAATTTGTTTGCCAAAAAAAATAAAAAGCTAAAAAGTAAAAAAATCAAAAAATTAAATTAAAATTACACAAGCTGCTAGAATATTCTATTCAAACTCTAATCACTTTTAAGACTTGCTATAGTTTTCCCGTTTTGAGACATGTACTTATACATGTGATGTCTGTTTAGGCTGGTTTTGTATGTCTTTTTAGCCATATACTTATCTATGTATGAAATTGCATGATAATTATTTATGAAAGATAAACTTGGGGATCTTAATCCAAATGTTGTATTTTGATTATCAACTATGAAATTTATTTTTTTTAAATGGGTGTTTGGTGGGCTTTCGCGTGATCCAGATATTTGGGGCGTGACAACTTGGCATCAGAACTCTGGATTCGAATACCTATAAGTCATGGGAATGAGGGTACATCGCCTTGTGAGGATGTATGTGTGCTTAATTGCATGTGTTATAGTGTTTTCCTAACATAGCATGATAAGCTTGTGGTGCATACGTGGGTGTGGAGGTTGGACCTTAGGATTGATTAGTCTTGATTTCGGGCGTTTGGGTTAACAAACTTGGGAGCCATGTTAGAGACGCATTTTGCGGACGTGATTCCTAGTAAGGAATGTAAGTAGGTTATCCAGATGGACAAGTCTTTCTTGTCGGTTCTTCTCGGTATGTGAGATGTGATGACATGATATTACATGGCTATGTGTTAGCATGCTTATCTATCTTTTACGTTTGTAATAACATGTTGTATGGATTCTTATCCTGTTATGTTGCTTTCGGATAGAGTTATGTCCACGTGGGGAGGACAAGGCCGTGGTCGAGGCCGTGGCTGTGGTTCTGGCCCAAGGGACGTTCCAGTCTCAGATGTTTGGGATGCTAATGCACCCCAAGGACCTGTTGCTGAGGGAGATCTGTTACGTGAGATGGTTGGCTCCATCCGGCAACTGGCTGAGGCCACTAGGGGTAGGGAGAGTGTACCTGAGCTGAGGGCGATGGTTGCGATGCCCGAGTTTCACCGTCTGGACCCTCCTACCTTTTTTGGGGATCCTAGTCCCACGGTTGCCACTAATTGGCTGGAGCTGGTTACTAGGATCCTTGATTCGCTTCAGATTGAGGAAGTTGATCTGAGAGTTATATGTGCCGCCTTCGAGCTGAGAGGGAGTGCTCACTTGTGGTGGAAGTTCGCCAAGACCACTGTGGCCGGCACTTGGGATACATTCACGAAGGTATTCCTGGATAAATACTTTTCGGTGACTCTGAGGGATAGCTATAGAGAGGACTTCCTGTTTCTAACGCAGGGGACGGTGACAGTGCTTGAGTATGAGGATGAATTTACTAGCCTGTCCAGGTTTGCACAGAAGATTGTACCCACAGATGAGCTCCCTACAAAACGATTCGAGAAGGGTTTCAGGCCAGCTATCCGAGATAGGGACGCAGCGTTCAGGATGTAGGTCTTTACAGAGCTGGTGGAGACTGCTATGAAAGTGGAGGACACTCTGAATGAGACGCGCAGAGATAGGGACTGTAGGAGTCAGCATGGCGGGGGATGCACACAAGATTAGGGGCGTAGGGAGAACAAGCGTCGACAGACATCTGGTCTGAGTTCGCATCCAGTGAGGTCGTATCTGCCACAGTCTTCTGCAACCACGCCTCCTGTAACTTCAACAGGAAGGTCCGATCAGAGAGGGCTTCTTTGTCACATATGCCAGCGACCAGGGCATCGTGCGGTTGAGTGCAGGAGTGCAACGCCTGTTCAGGCACAGTCGCAGTTACAGGTGCAGGGAAAGGGGCCAGTGATATGTTTTGAGTGCGGCCGGTCTGGGCACATCCGTAGGGACTGCCTCGGCGGAGGGAGTATGCGGAGTACAGCAGGCGCATCAGTTGTTCCATCTGGCCAGGGACGACCGACGTATCAGCAGCCGAGAGCTCAGACGTCTAGATTTGCAAAGGGGGGTGCATCAGTATAGTCAGGTAAATAGTCGGCAGTTCAGAGCCGCAGTGAACCGGCCAGAGCATACGTTCATGCAGAGCCCAGTTCTTTCAGAGCACCGGTCGTGTCCAATGGTGCTGCTACCACCTCCATGATTAGAGGTACCTTTTTGGTCTACAGATCATGGGCCAGTGTTGTTTATCGACACCGGAGCATCACATTCATTTATATCATCTGCTTTTGCATCTGCATTGGGGTTGGAAATGGATTGGTTGGGTGGTACTATATGCATGGAGGCCCCAATGAGTGGGAGTGTGAAATTGAGTCTTGTTTGTAGATCTTGTGTGTTGGAGGTTGTCAGTTG